>CAOKZL010000815.1:790000-901985 GCA_948472985.1 Iguana delicatissima | reverse complement strand
CTGGAAGACATTTCTGTGGATACCACGGACTGCCAGAAAGACGAATCAGTGGGACCGAAAGCAAATCAAGTCTCAACTAGAAGCCAAAATAACTGAGCTAAGACTGTTTCACCTTGGACATGTTATGAAACAACACGAGCAGTTGGAAAGGACAATAATGGTTGGTAAAGTGGAAGACTGTAGGAAAATAGGAAGACAGTGTTACAAATGGATAGACTGGTGCAATTTCCTCTCTACACTGTTATAGTGCTATTATTCTACTTTCAACATCCTATGGAATCCTGAGGTTTGCAGTTTAAGAAGGGAATTTAGAATTCTCATCCAGAGGGCTCTTGAGCCTCAGCAAACTACAAATCCCAGAATTCCACAGGATGTTGAAAGTGGAATAATATCACAGTGTAGTGTAGAAATGGCCTGAATCAAGGAAGCCATGGCCCTGAGTTTACAAGGATCACCAAGAATCCACTATAAGTCAAGGCTGACTTGAAGGCTCACAATGACAAGAACAGAAATATCAATAATGCCCTCGTAGCATCCTTCACCTGTTGTTATCTTTCAAGAACTGTGACAATAAAGTCCTATAGGTAAAGGACAGTATGAGGACATTATTGCTATAAAACAGGACATCATTGTTCCCATAATACCAAAGTTCAGCAGAAGAGCATGGATAAATTTGGAGCCCAAAGATAACTCTCAGGCAACATAAGAGGAGCGCCAGCATGCGTGGAGAAAATCCTTAACTTTCCAAATTACCCACCCTCCAATCTCCTATACATAATTTTTGCCTTGTATAATTTATATTTTAATAGAAGTTACATTCAGTCTCGATTTTATACAACTATATCAGTGAAAATATAAGTTTACAACCAAACCAGGTCGGATTTGTTCGCTGTGCTGTGGAAAGGCAACAGTTCAAGAACAGTTCATCTATGTGAAAATGTGACCCCTCAAGACTTTTGACATCAGTGAGGCCTCTGCAGATCAGCGGTGCTGAGTTACAGTCACTCCCTAAGGGTAGGTTTGGTTTTCTTGAACATCTTATCCCGGTTCAATAAGATGGTTGAAAGTTTGCCATGAAAGTCAGCTTCTCTGTGTGTGTCTCTTTCTGGGCATGGCTTCATATTCAATTTGTTATTTTCCTCCTAAGAACATGTTGTGCTTTTTATACAGGTGTACTGTATTTAAACAGAGTGGTATAGTGATTTGAGCATTGGACTATAATCCCAGAGACCAGGGTTCGATTCCCTGCTCAACCATGGAAACCCCTGCCTAATTTTGGGCACATCACATGCTCTCAGCCCCAGAAAACCCCATGACAGGTTTGCTTTAGGGTTGCCATAAGTCCGAAATGACTTGAAGGCACACAACACAGCTTGATCACTCTTGAAGAAAGAAGAATAAATAGCTTCTTTTCAAACAAGAATATTTCCTTCCAGGATACATCATGGAGGCAGCAACAAAATATTTCTTCTTAGCTGCACATCCCTCATTTCCTGTTGAAAGAGGAAGTGGTACAGAGTATGTACCTACTCAGTATGTACCACGCCCTGTTGCCTACCCCAACACCTGTGAGGCTAGGATGGTGTGTACATGTAACAGAGCTTTCTCTGTAGCAGCACATTTTTGAACTCTTTGCCAAAGGGAAAAGGTGCATCACACCCTCTCAGCCCTCAGAAAGACCCATGATAGAGTCTCCTTAGGGTCACCATAAGTCAGAAATGACTTGAAGGTGCGCAGCTGCAACAGCAAGCATTGCAACACATCAAGCATTGCTTGAACACTGTAAGAAGCCTTGACCACAAAGCGGTTCTCAAACACCATTTCTGCATTAGATTATTATAGTGCTATTGTTCCACTTTCAACATCTTGGCCAGGCCGCTCCCTAAACTGCAAACCCCAGGATTCCATAGGATGTTGGAAGTGGAATAATAGCACTATAACAGTCTAGTGTGGAAATGGCCAAACACTATAGCAGTAATGGAAAGAATTACTTTTCAAAAATAACATTCTGAGCTCTAATCTTATGACTTTTTGCTGGAGACCAGCTTGCTCTAGTGAGAGTTTTGAATCTCATCCCACTTGACACGCTCGCCTTCCCTCACAGGATCTGAGCTGCAAAACTTGAGCAGCTGAGACATTCTGAGTGTGATACCAGCTCAGCCAGACAGGGCCACAGGCTCCATCACAACAAGTGCAACAAAATACAAATAGCTGCTGGTTGCTCTCCATCCCTCCCCATCCTCCACACCCGCACCATGCCCCCTTCCTGGTGCTTTGGAAAAAACTCACCCGTTCTCATTTTTCTACCACTTAGCATTCCACTGGTAGAAGAAAGAAGCTTTTCATTGTGATGACTACTCCTCTAATAACTTTATTGCTGTAAATGGAAGCTTCCTAATTTGGCCCACAGGACTCTTTAGCTTCTTTAAACTTTTATAAAACCCTTTAATGAGATTCTCTGCCCGCCGCTTTGTGTGTGAAAGCTGAGAGCGAGCCACTAAAGCCATACACCTGTTAGAAAGATTAGGGTGGGGAATACAGGGTGAAGATGTGTTTTCTCTGTGTTCACTCGAAAGCTAGGAAGCTTGGCTTTGTGGATATTTCTATATTACTGAGGTTAATGAAATTAGATTAGTGCTTTCTATACCCCTCCCATATATTCTGTCAGGATATTAAAATATGCTCTCAGAAGTAGCATTTGTTATGGAGGAATCAAAGTGAGGGGATGGGAACATCTGTCAATTTCACTTTCTTCTGTTTTTAAAGTTTTTACAGCTTGAGCTCTTTCTGTCCTAAATATGCAACTTGAAATTTCCAATAACATTTTTTTTTTTAAAAAAATGTGTGCTCTGAAATGCAATTTTCATTTGTTTGCACCAGCCCAAATTCAACAGATGCAACTGTTCTTGGCATGATGCCGAGAGGACCATATTTTACCTCCCTGACACATAGGTGAAATGCTTGCCATATAGATTAAATGGCAACCCTACTTCAGCACTAATCTGGTTAAGCATCCAGGCATTCAAATCCTGACTTTTAAGACTGAAATATTTGCAAGTTTGAATCCTGTTGGTGCCATCACACCTTGCTGTTTTCGGTCATTGTGAAGATCAGAATCCTTACCAACCATGCAATGACCAAAATTCTCCCCCAACTTTTTCAGTTGCCTCAACACAAACATTACCACAATGCTGGAGAGTAGAAGGAATGGTGGAGATGCATCCAGCTGTTTTCCCATAGCATAGTGTGCTGCAAGAATTTTATCTGCCAAGACCTGCTAAGGTCTCTGCAGATGTCTGCTGCCAAGTGTCCCACTACAGAAAAATAACTGGATGCATCTCCATTGCTCCCCTTGCTCTCCAGTGACACGGAAATGGTCTTGTAGTGTGGAGGGGGCTGCGTTGCTTAAAAGGTGAGGGTTTTTTTTTGGAGAGGGAGTTGCGGCTATGGTAATGTAGCTACATACCACACATATGTCCCCCTATCTTTGACTGGACAGACAAAAAAGTTACTTTTCATTTGTATTTGTTATTTTTCTTTATAAAAAATATGTTCTTTCCCTTATAAGTATTGTCTTAGGTATGCAGTTTTATTTAGTTTAATATAATATTTATTATTTGACATGTCTTATATATAATTTAATATGAGACATATGCGCACACGCAGAGATGTTTGCATTACTTCAGTTTATGCCTTGCCTATCAAAGTCAGCACATACATGTTGTCCCCTTGACTTTTTCTTTAAACAGCTTCTGAAGAAGGCTGCACAAAGTCTTTTTGGTCCAAAATACTTTGAGATATTTTGGGCAACAAAATCTTTTTTTAAGCATCTCTCTCTCTCTCTCTCTCTCTCTTTTGTACTTTTTTTTTTTAAAAAAAAAAAGCCAGAGGGAGGCAACCCACAACTTCCACCATTATGTGAGAAGGGTAGATGTATGTTTGTCCCAGTGTCTCCCAGTGCCCTGAGAAGACATCTTTACTGGCATTAAAAGTAGCCCCGTGAAATTTCATTTCAGATCTGGACCAAGGAGGTTATGGAGTGAGGATGTCCTGGCCCTGATCTTGTTCACACTCTCATGGGCAGCTACTGATTTACTGCAAAACTAAATTCACAGCAAAATTTGGAAAAGTTGCTTTTTAAAAGAGGTCTACAACTACCAGAATCTCCCAGCCAACAGAACCACTAGCCATGCTGAATAGAGGATTGTGGTCATTGTAGCCCCCTTCCCGCCCCAAAGGAGCTTTTCTGAGCTCTTGTGACATTCAAGGTCTAAGAGCTTGAGTTAATGTTGTACCTGGCTTGGCACTTAGTGAATTCAAAAAAAAAAAAAGGCATGAAGAAATGTGGATGAAGGAAGAGCTGAAAGAGAAAGTAAAGGACGCGAGAAAGAAGAATTTGTAGGAGAAAAAGAGGAGGAGGTGGAGAAAAGGAGTCAGGAAGCGAGACAGGAGTGAGTCTGAGGGAGGAATATTAGCAAACTCAGAAAGCTACTCCAAGGAACGCAACCTGATGTTCAGAAATGACAGCAGTCTGAGTTATAAATGAACGTAGATAAAAAAATAGCAGAGCAACTGGGTCTTCGAAGGCTCTGTCTCCACAACTGATCTTATCACCAAAGCTCTTGTTAAAGGCGATGTGCTCCATTTCAGGCTTTGGTATGTGTTGTGTCAGCAAGGAAACAGACCCCGAGAGAAGTAACAATAGGAACATGTTTATCCAGATCTAACACCCAGAGTGGAGGTGAGGCTTACAGGCTCTCCTGAGATCCCGGGGAGAACGGCTTCTTACTAGCACTAGAGGAAGTCAGAGAGAAGCCAGCATCTGATGCAGCCAGGATGTTCACTTCACTCTACCTTTTCCCCCAGTCTTATTAGTGCTAGCTAGTTGGGCATAATTAATTCCTTATTAGCCATTATTAGCTATTCTTATTTATCAAGTTCTTAAAACTGCACTACTGCTGCTCCTAATAGCTCATGATCTGCTTACTGTGACATGTTGCAATCTCAGTGCCAGTGCTTGTTGGTATTAAAGGCCAACACAATGGGTGTGTCCCCCAAGCCATGTGTCTCATGGGATCTGCATTCTATAGCTTGTGACTTTTTGATAAATATAGGTTTTTCCCATGCGCCTGTCATCACAGGGGCATTGCACAGGCCTCCCATTCATCACTTGCACGGAGGGCTCACAGATCTCTGTTGGCTGGTTGTGCTTTCTGCCACTGCATTTACTGGCATGCCTCCACCATTGTGAGACACAGTGCATGCTTGGATGCATCAGAAGTGGACCACGTTCACTGTGGCCAAATGTGGGAGTTAGAGCTGTCTCTAGCAAGTGAATAATTGTCAGGCATATGACTAGCCAGCAGCAGATTCAGAGAAGGGCAGCAAGGATGATAAGAAGTTGTTGTTATTGTCTTCAACTTATGGTGACCTTAAGGTGAACCTATCACAGGGTTTTCTTGGTAAGATTTATTCAGAAGGAGTTTGCCTTTCTTTCTTTCTGAGGCTGAAAGAATGTGACTTGCCCAAGGTCACCTGGTTTCCAGAGTCATAGTCCAATGTTTAAACCATAATGCCATGTTGGATCTCTATGATAAGAAGTACTGAGAACAAAACATATGAGGAAAGGTTGAAGCGTGTTCAGCCTGGTGAAGGGAAGACTGAGGGGTGACATGTTTGCACTCTTTCAATATCTAAAGGGCTGTCAGAGAAAAGAGGGTGGAGGTCTGCTCTCTGCTGCCCCTGAAAGTAGGACCAGTCTAATGGTTTTAAGAGTAAGAGGGTAAGTTTTGGCTGAACTATAGAAGGAACGTTTTGACAGTAAGAGCGGTTCAGCAGTAGAACCAACTGCCTAAAGAGGTGTTGGGGGTCTCTTTCTCTGGACATATTTAAAAAGACTTTGGACAGCTACCTGTGGGATGTTATAGCTGGAGTTCCTGCATTGAGCAGAGGGTTGTACTTGATGTCCCATGAAGTCTTTCCAACTCTATGGTTCTATGATCCAATGATCTTCTTATGCCTTGGGTAAATACAGTTATGGGAAGACCATCTTAAGCTCCTGAACCTCCATGAGTGGAAAAAAATGCCTGTATTCAGAACAGGAGACAAAAGTTAGTAATGTACTACTAAACTGAAGTATGGAGTATATGAGAATATGGCCTCTATCAGGTACATTTTTTTCTGCAATACCTTCAAAGGAAATAGTGGAAATCATGCAGCCCTTCACATGCTATTTGACTTCAAGTCCTAGCTGCCCTAGTTGACATAGGTATTTTGGATAGAGCTCAGAAAAGTAACTTTTTTTTTTTGGTCTACATCCTGACTAGGGGGAATCTGGAAACTGTAAGCCATCAACTAACTTGTTCAGGCTCTCGTGTATTCAGTTGCAATTCTGAACCAATATAGGCTCTTTGTCATAAATCTCAAGGAATTTCCATTCTGCCCTCCTCTCTTTCTTTCCAGGACTGTAGATTAAGGACATAAGTAGTCATTAATTTTCTTCTCTTAGGAACGAATGAATAATTTTATCAATTTTCTCTCTGCCATGAAAAAGTCCTCAAATGTCCTGTTTTTGAGGACTAGCTGCCTTTCAGGACTTATTCTGAGCACACTTTGCCCCCTTGTCATAAGTTATTTTTTGTACAAAATGGAATTTTCTGTGCAAGAATGTTGGTTCCTGTATAGAAAATCAGGGGAATTTTTTTTTTTGTCTGGGAAGTTTACATGGTGCAAAGAAAATGTTTTCTGTGCAAACAAACAAACCTGCTTCCTTGTATAGAAAATTCTACTTTCTGTGCAAAGACGCACACACACACACACACACCAAGGTTGCAAAGATCCTCATCACACAATTTTCCTTAGTTCTGGGCTTTCCTGACACTTGGAACTCCCTCCCCGCTTTTCTCTGCTATTGGAATATTAATGAATATTCTTTCCATCCCTACTGCCCTATATTGGAAAATGCAACTTTTGCAGCAACCTGAGAGTGTGGAAATCAGAAAGACAAGAATAAGGACCCTTCATTCCTAGTTTTGTTTGTTGTTCATGAAATTTGATCTGCTCTTGTTCGTAGGCTTAGTTGACAGTTGAATCTTTGGATGCCTGAAATCTGTTGGAAATCTCAGCATTCTCTCTCCCCCCGCCATCTTGTTGTTAGAACAGATGGGCAATAGCCAGATAGGGCCTCCCTTTCTGTTGCATGCCAGATCTTCTCCATTTGCCTTTCTCTGTCTTTTATTGCATGATCATAAATACCTTTGGTGCTCAGATCATGTGACCCAGGACAGTTGCTTGGGTCATCGGTCTTTTAAAAGTTAAGACCCCACTCTCTCTCTCTCTCTTGTTCTCAATGGCTGCTTACCCTGAACTCTTCGCATGGTCTGAGTTTGAGTCCCATCAAGGAGGATGGTGAGTTAAACTGAAGGCTCTCCTATTCACTAGATTAGACAGGTAGCAGGCTCTCTCAGTACAGATGTAAATGAAGAGTCATTAGTAAAGTATTTAGTCTTTTATTAAAAGCTACCTGCATCTGTGTTTATTCCAAGTACCAGTTTGAAGCCACAAGTCATTAGATAAAACATCTACCGCTTCTCTGTGTGACTTTGCTAAATGAAGATTGGATCCTGATAGGTTCAGTCTCATTTTCCCAACAAAATCTGGCAACTCTTGATATTTCACAGAACTGAGCTACTCCAGCCTTCATAACTGCGCTTCATGTCTTTACTGGTCTGAATCCCTGCTTAGAGTTACCCCAAGGTGCTCTTTTCCCTTCTCTGACTGAAAGACCCCTGGGAAACATAGACCCTGCAGACTTTTTCTGGGTTTGTCTGTTTAGCTGACAGCAGAACAGGAGAAAAGAAAGGTGAATGTTTTTAAAATCTAGGTTATGATTTTCTTCTTCACTTTGACCTTTATTCTCTCAACTCCGGCTTTCTTGCTAGTTCCAGCCATTGATTACATTTATTTATTTTTCTTAAAGGGGTTCTTCTGGAAGGACTTTGCTGGGAAAGTATAGAAGCCACCCATTGCTGTTCGCCAGTGACTGATCACTCAAAAGGAGAAGGGATTTGCTTGTGGCTTGAGGAACCATGTGTTATTTGTAGGCGGAGGAGAAAAAGCCTCCACTTGGCACAGTTATCTAGTGCTTGGGTAAGGTCCAAGTGCACTTACTGTAATGTGTCATTTGCAGGCCTGACTATGAAAAAGTGTCCAGAAGCTTCAACTGTTTCAAAATACGGCTGTCAGGCTACTGAGTGAGTCCCACAGAGCAAATAACATTTATCTGTCCACACTGCAAAATTATAGCCATTTGAGACCACCATGGCTCTCGGCTGTGGAATCCTGGAATTTGTAGTTTGGTAGGAGAGTTGGAATTCTCTGCCAGAATTCTCTAATCCACTCCCGTGAACTACAGCACTGGGAAACTCAAACATAAGGCTGCTTCTGAAGAGAGTCTGGAAGCTTCGGTTGATGCAACCTACACAGCTAAGCTGATAACTGGCATGCAGAGTCAAGATCATGCTTTGTGATACCTGCACTGGTTCCTTGTTGTTTTCCAGGTCCAATTCAAAGTGTTGCTGTAAACCTTTAAGCTTCTCAAAGTAGTCTTTGACCTTCCCTAAAACAATTCTACTCAAAGTGATGGTTCATGGACTGGTGCCAGTCCATGAACCATTGACTGCCAGTCCACAGTGAGCTTCCAGGATGGAAAAAAAACAGTCATAATCAGTGGGCTGTTAAAGAGTGCACATATTTTTGGGGACACTCTATACAGATTAAATATACAACAAGCATCAATATATATGTGCATGCATATATATGTGCATACTCGTGTGTGTATGTATGCTGGAGTCTCAGCAATAGCAGTTCCCATACTGGTGCTTTGTGTATATCTAATTGGGATCTTTTGCATCTATTGATTTGCTTTGCTGTATTGTTTTTTTTTTAAAGAATTCATTAACCGCTGATCCAGCAGAAAGACCTTTGGACGACAGCCTAGCAAGCTGCTTGTGATTTGTGATCCAGGAGGTGATAAGATACCACCATCTCCTATCAATTTTAGAGGTGATCATAAGGCAGTCTCTTTGTAAAT
Organism: Iguana delicatissima; assembly: GCA_948472985.1. Lineage (NCBI taxonomy): Eukaryota > Metazoa > Chordata > Lepidosauria > Squamata > Iguanidae > Iguana > Iguana delicatissima. The sequence goes on along the minus strand of CAOKZL010000815.1, from coordinate 892,894 downwards.
GATGGTAGACAAAGAAGAAAATACTTCATTATCTTTTTATTTAACTATTCTTATAGTCTTCCCTGTCATTTATAAAAAGGAAGGAGGGGGAGGTTACTATTTAGTGGCTGTGTCAGCATGTGTTGTGACCTGAAAACTTTGTCATCTTGTGTTAAAAAAAAAAAGTTGTAAGGCCAAACCTTTCCTCCTTCCCTCCTTTAGCCTTATTCACAGAAACACTGGGATGTAATTAACCTTAATGATTCATTATTATCCACCCCATGTTCTAGTTGGAAAGACTTAATAGAGACTGGTAGCTTTTAAGTTAAAATATTCACCGTATGGATATAAAACACCCCCTGTCTCAATTTCCCTCACATTTCTTCCCCTTCCTTATATCGTTTATTCATATTAGACTTTATCATTTTCTCTTTTATGCACAAAATTCATTTTCTGTACACATTTTCCATCAGAAATGCATTTAGGTACACATTTTTTCCTAATATATGCATGCTAGTACACATTTTAAAAAGACAACTGATGTTTCAGTGTAAAATAGGAAGGGAAAAGGAGTCATCAGCATCTTTTCAGCCACCCAGCTTATTTCAGTGTCACCTTTCATGAGCTACAGAATGTTCCAGATCCTCCACGGAAGCCTATGGTGAATAAATAAGTCAGTCTTACAGATGTCACACTTATTTTTTTTTCTTTACCCTTTTCATGCTATCAGGAGGTTTGACCAGTAAATGATCTTAGAGTTCCTAGTCCAATAATCTCTGAATTCCAATTCTAAATTTGATCATAAATCAATTTATTTGAAGGGACATTATATGAAGGATGGAGCAAACCTGTTTTCTGCTGCTCCTGAGACTAGGGCACAGAACAATGGCTTCAAATTTCGGGAAAAGAGATCCCATCTAAACGTTAGGAAGAACTTCCTATGGTAAGAGCAGTTTGACAGTGGAATGTTCTGCCTCGGAGTGTGATGGAATCTCCTCATTTAGTGCCTTTTAGACAGAGGCTGGATGGCCATCCCTTGGGAGTACTTTCAGGTATGTTCCTGGGTTACACTCAATGACCTTTGTATAGTCTCTCTTACAAACTTACCTGTATTTTGAGATCTACTGGAAAGGTCCTTCTCTCTCTGTCCCACTACCCACACAGCTCCATCTGATGGGAACAGAGAAGATGGCCTTCCCAGGAGCTGCCTCCAAGCTCTGAAACTCCCTTCCCAGAAAGTTTAGTCTTTCTCTCCTCTCTTTCAGTAAACAGGTGAAGACTTTTTTTGTCTCGAGAGACCTTTGAGCACAGATCTTGAGGTGGGACTGGCCTAGTCCGATGGCCTGGATTCTCTGTTAGATATTTCTGTTGTGCTGTTGTGTTTTTCGTTGTTCATGTTTTTAACTGTATAGTTTAATCACATTTTAACTCTCCTATTTTGTGAATTCTAAACTCTGTTTTTATAAGCTGTTGTTAGCCCCCTTGAGTCCTGAACTGGGAAAAAGGTGGGGTCATCCTCATCATCGTCATCATCTTTGAGGAAGGTCTTGGATGTATATATAGGCTGAAGCCCATTGAGCTTTTCTATTGCTAAAATAACCATCTTTTGAACATCTTGAGATGTTTCTTCAGTTTAATTGAGTTCACCATTGGTTTTCACAATGGACCTGTGATATTCTGTAGCCCCAAAAAGCCAAAGCTGAAATAAACTGGTTTAAAGGAGATCGTGATTCCCTTCTTAAAATGAAACAGACTAATGTGGCCATCTTTTGGAAAATGTGTACTAATACATCTACACTACACTACTAATACTTCTACTTCTACCCTAGGAAAAGTAAAAGCACAGATAGAAAGGCTGTACAGAAAATGAAATTTTCCATGTGGGAAGAAAAAACAAAGTCTTGGCAATCTGACTTTATGTGAAAGGCACATTTTGGTGTGAAAAATGTTGCTTTTTGCTCAAAAAATCTTTTTTTGCAAGGGTTTTTTTCTGGGGGGACAAGCAACATTTTCACACTCATACAAAATCAGACAGCATTTGACCATCTTCTCCACAGAGTGTTTCAGTTGATCAAGAAACCCCTTTCACACCCAGGACAAGAAAACTGGTAAGTATTCTTTTCTTCCTCTGTTTTGGATATGTAGCTTGCAAGTTGGTTGGAATGATAAGGGCTACTTGAACAGTTGTGACTAGGATTACAAATATTTGGTGAGTGTGTGTGTCTGCGTCTGCATGTGAAAACATGTTCTTCTGTGCAGTTACAAAAATTTCCTCATGTTCTCTGCCATTCATTCTGTTCTGCTGAGCTAAATAATGGGCATAATTACATACCTTGTACAAAAAACTAAGCTTTTATAATGTAACTCAGAACATAATGTATTAGGTCACATTTATTTAGTTTTAATCCTCTGACACAACAAATGGAGTTAATTAGTATTTTTCTGCCGGCTTTCTCCATCCTCCAACCAGCATATTTTGCTTGGGCGAATGTGGCTGTATCACTAAAATATTTCAAGGAACGGAGGGGGGACGGGGATCAATTATTCAAATGGACAGCTTTGATATAGATTATCCTGTGCTTTTTCTTTCTCCTTCCCACCCTCCCTCTGTAATTTATATCTACATCATTTGTTATAACTAGTAAAATACTAAAAGCCTTTTTAAAAAAAAGAAAAGAAGAGAAAATGATTTACTTTCTCAAGACTTTTCAGTAAGCCATTGCTAATTAATATTTCCTTCCCTGATGGTTCTGCAGAAGGCACGATTCAAACAAACCAATTATAAATGATTTTCTCAATGTAAACTTTAAACACCATAGCCTTAGGGTTAGTTGAACATAAAAGAACAATCCAGAAAACACAGGGTTTCGTTAAGGTCAGGGATATCTCCATTAGTGATGAATGTCAGTATAAAAATGTCTGGTTTTGGGTGGTAACCTTTCCTTAAAGACTAAACAAAAAGCTACTGGCAGTGATAAATAGATACAAAAATAGGTATAAGTGATATGGTCCAACTCCAAAGAGATGGAGGCTACAAGATAAAGGAGATACCATCAAGATGATAGACCTCTTCAGTTGAGAAGTTCTGGTATACCTTTCATTCATATTAGGGTGTCCGTAATGTTCCTAAATATACTTCTCTTGGATTTGAAGGTGATTTAAATATATTTTATCATTATTGTTGTGTGCCTTCGAGTTGTTTTGAGTACATGGAGGCCCTAAGGTATCATGATGTTTTCTTGGCAAGATTTATTCAAAGGAGTTTGCAATTGCCTTCTTCTGAGGCTGAGAGAATGTGACTTGCCCAAGGTCAACTAGTGGTTTTCCATGGCTGAGTGGGCTGATTTGAATATATAACTGTTATCTGAAAGACCAATGAAGCAGTCTGTAGAATTAAAAACATTTAAAATTAATTTAAAAACAGGATAGAAAAATCTACAAGACAACACAACATTAAAAGCCCATTGCAGTCCATTCCTCAAAGCCTATTGGAAGAGGAAAATTTTCATCTGCCAGTGGAAGGAGAGAGCAAGGAAGGAGAGAGGCTGGTCTCTCTGCAAAAAGAGTTTCAAAATCTGGGACCATCCAGTGAGAAGGCCTTCTCCTTTTGTACGTACCAACCATGCCTGAGAAGGTGATTAGCAAAAGAGCTTCCTCCCCAAATCTTAGCATTTGGGGAAGATTATATTAAGATTATCCAAGTACTGAGAATGCTCAATCCTGTTCAGGGATGAAAACTGGAACACATATGGCCAAGAACAGAGTGTGGTCAAGTGGGGAAAAGTTACTGATGAGGAAGAACACAAGCTAGGAGAGTCTATAGCAGATTCTTTTTACTGAATCTACTGGGAAAGGCTTGACTCACTAGAAAAGACAATAATGCTTGGTAAGGTAGAAAGCAATCAGAAAAGAGGAAGAATGCACAACAGATGGATAGACCCAAGGAAAACATGGCCCTGAATCTGCAAGACCTGATGACAGAGTGGCCTGGGGATCTCTCATCCATAGAGTCATGTAAGCTGGGATCAACTTGACAGCAGTTAAACAAGAACAACTGAGAAAGGTGAGATTCTACCCTCTTGTCTCCTTTCCTCTTGCTGAGTTAATTGAGTACAAAGTGCTTTTGCACTTTGAACTCAATTTGCAGCAACGGAAGAAAGCTGAAAACAAAAGGAGAAAGTGGGAGGAAGAGAGACAGACTGGGTCATTTTAAATGCAGCTGGAAAAGTGGGACGTCAGGGGATTAATTGGAACCATCCCTACCAAACTGGGGCAGTTGGAAGGTACGCAGTCTTAAAATCAAAGGCCACAAAAGAGCACGATGGTCCTGGAATCCAATGATCTTTATAAGGATGCATTTTGGAGGAGCGTAAAATAAACCTTTGGGGATATGAGCAGGCAATTTCAGCATGTTCCCACCTAACTTGTTTTAAAGCTAGGAGGCGTATAGGAGGAGAATGGACTTATACAAGTCCAAGGATCCAGAGCAGCTATGAATTTGTAGTAGTTAGGAACACTGAACTTCTTATACTGAATTAAAATAACAGGGAAATTTGAATAATTGGAGTTCACTGCCGCTTCCCACCCCCAAAGTCTTCAGAGTCCTCAGAGTCACTGGGAATTCCACTGTGGCTGTCATTTGACTATGTGAGTGAGAAGTCCAGTGTCTGTTATCATCACTTCATTAATGAGAATTATTCCTGAATAATTAGTGGTTCACACACTTTCTTTTAACTTTTCCTTTTCATCCAGCAGACTGCTTTTACCTCAACAGTTAAGGCAAAAATGAGACTTCACGGTTGTAGAGTGAATTTCTTTCTTTCTTTCTTTCTTTCTTTCTTTCTTTCTTTCTTTCTTTCTTTCTTTCTTTCTTTCTTTCTTTCTTTCTTTCTTCCCAACTAGACTTATTATTTATGTCCTAGAAGTGATGAGAATTCCCTCTGCCGGGGATGTGCAAAGTCTGAGAGGATGTGGGCCAAAATGCCGGCTTGTCTCCAGTATCTTTGGGATTACTCTTGTCAGAAATGTGTTTCGCTAAGCCATACATCTTTTCAGTACGTAGCAATTTCCCTCATTCTTGCCATTATTTATTTCACCTCTTTTTCTTCTGCCCCCCCACCCCATTCAGAAATGAAAAGTTCCTCTTTGAAAACAGTGGATTGAGTCCAGATTTAGGTGCATGCTGATGTACAACGTTGTTGGGAGTAGACTTCTCCGTCCCTTTCTTTCCATGATATCTCCTCCAGCCTCCTGAAAATGCTGCCAAAGGGTCAAAGTCACTTGCTAAGTGGAGGTGAACTGTGCTATAAGTGGAGAGAAAAGGAATCATCCTGTAAAATAAAGCAGGGACCTTCTCTTGCAACAGCCCTTCGTTGAGCAGAATGCACAACCTATGTCCAGTTGAAGAAACATGCCATTTCCCTTTCAGAGGGGAGGCCCTTCCACTCTACAGAATTATAGCATTGTGATTCCATTTTAAGTGCCATGGCTGGATCCTATGGAACCCTAGGGTTTGCAGTTTGAGGAGGTAGTTGATCCCTATGATTGATAATTCTAAGTATGGTGGGCCCTCAATCCCAGGATCCCTGCCCCATGGATACCAAAATTTGCAGATGCTCAAATCCCATGATATACGATGGTGTAGTAAAAAGGTTTCCCATTTATAAAATGGCAGAATTTCCTTTTTGGATGTTTAAAAAATATTTTCAAGCCATGGCTAGTTGAATCCGTGCATACAGAATCCATGGAGGGTGGACTGTATCTCATTAAAATAGAAATCCCAGAATTTCGTAGGATGAAGCTGTGTCAGTTAAAGTGGAATCATAGTGCTATAATTCTCTAGTGCAAAAGGGTTTTCATAATTTTGAGACTGAATTTCAAGGTTAGAGAGATATTGTGAGGCAAATTCTGAAGCAAATGAGAAACCAGTTCCTACAATTTCTGTGGTTTCATTTGCCATGTGCTTCTCCTGCCACCCCTTTTTCTGGGCTTAGCAGATCCTACAAAGAGGGCAAAGTCACATGGAAGTTGGATGAGGTGGACCTTTAGTGGTATCCAACAGGACTCTTTGTGGACAGAATCTTTGTGGATATCCCCAGCTAGAGTTCATTTAATTCATCAATTGCTTAAGAATGAGTCAATGCAAAGATAAAATTCTGTTGATTCAATGAATCTATTCTAGCTATGACGGACAATACGATTTGGGTTCTTATGTTCCTGAACTCATCACCATGGCATTGTACCATGACTGCACCATTTAAACATGCACACAAAGTGACAGTGACCTTATTTTGATAAAGAAGAATATACAGAAGATTTCTATATTGACTTTACAAAATAAGGATAAAACACCATTAGTGTTTTACATGGATGCTGGAGCAAGAATTGCTGATGCCAATTATTGGAAAACAAAATAGATCCCAAGGTTGACAAAGTATATATGAAATGATGGGACTTGGCTGTTCTGAACAATGTAACCTGGGTTTTTTTGACTCAGCCAGAGGTCGTGTGATGATCGTCATAAAAGATGGAAACAGTTTGGACAACAAGTAGAATAAGGTGAGTGGAAGTAATTATTCTGTGTTGTAATTTATGAAAAAGAAGAAGCTGAGAATTGCAATTAGATTTTTTAAAAATAATCTTTTCTTTTTGTTCTTGCTTGTATATAAACATAGAATAGTTTAATCATTTTTTTTAAAAGAGTGAGAAAAAAACATTAGGAAAAATGCATGCAATGTTACTGGCATAAAAATAGAACATGGTTCTGCGTGAATAAGTTTATTATTGTATGATCTCATCTTTTACATTTATCATCCCCGCCCAACCCCAAGATACAGCCATTGCCTTTGCCTTCATGAATTTCTTTTCCATGGCATCTGCTTCACAGACATGCCTATAATATGTCAGCTTCATGGGATCTCACATTCGGTGGAACCCTTCCGCTAATGGGCTACTCCCAGTAGTAGACATCTGCTATGTTTCCAGTCTTTCAAAAAGTTACAGAGTGGTGCTAACTTTTCCTTAAAAATTTCTAGTCTAGTAGGCCAAATAACTTCCTCTGATACAATTCCAATATGGTAAGATAAACTTGAGAGGAAGCTCTTTCCCTAATTCCACCATCACTGTTGTGAGCTGGCAATCAACCAACACTCCCTGTACCATGAACAATTTTCCTCTTCTCCTAATCCAGCTCTCCTTTTAGGTTTAGAATCCCCTTCTCAGCACAACCTTTCTCTAAGCTTCACCTTTGTTATATTGTTATCCCATGTTGGGATATTACCATAGGAAGGAGAGCTCTTGCTCTACATACACCTCCTCGAGGATGGAGGTCTGCTGAAAGTGCCCAGCTCTGTGTCCCACAAGTGGAGACAAGACATTAAGCGTCAACACTGGTGTCATCACAGTGCCAAGTAAAGAAAAACATTGGCAGGAATTCTATTGGAGATTCCATCGCATAAGGGAATTTGCATCTGCTGGAATTAGAATTTGGCAGTTCCAAAATGTCCCTATTCAGCAAGTGGCTGCCATGACAATTCTACAGAGCGGAGCTGGCAAAGTGACCAGTGCACAGTAGGGCTGATGTGCAATAGGACTTATGAATGACGAGACCAATGAGCCTCTGGACTGATGCATTGGGGCATGAGCTCGGGAGTGCTGATGCGCATTGGTTGAGCCCGGTGTGCATTGGACACTCTTCCTGTTGTCCAGTTATGCATTTTTGCACTTCCCTAAGAAGGCTTCCTAGACCCTCTGCTGTGTAGCTAAGTATACTTTACAGTTACGTTAATGTAGATCATGATAAAGGATTTCCAGCCATGGATTTTTACTGAAGCCTTTGGGGCTTAATTGCTTTCATACAAGTATGCAGAGTTTGAAATTTCTTTAACTGGGTTTACTTTACCTTGTTTTAACCTGTCAAACTGTTTAGTCTAAGCTATTTTGACTGTTTTAAATTGGTCTGATTTTATTGCATGGCATCCTAAGGGCTTTAGATAGGGGACATGTAAATATGATAATAATAATATTGATAAAGCAACAGAAGCAAGAACAGCAACTATTTCTACTACTACTAACTACTGGAACAAAATAGATGTGTTAGTCTGGATCGGCTGAAGTAGACTATGAAAGCTTATGCTACTACAAATTCTTTCTCTCAGTTAGTCTCAAAGGTACTACAAGATCCCTTTGCATACCGGAACCAAAGTTGTTTTCCTTTTCCAGAGATTCTCTGGGAAATCCTGAAAGTCTGGGAAAAGAAAACAACTGTGGTTCCAGTAGTGATAGAAACTTTGGGAGCAAACTGAAGAGGATCAAGAAAGCATTTGAATGAAATCTCCATAGATAGGATCATAAGAGCACAATTACAAGAGATGAGAAGAGAGAAGGGGTGACATGATAGCCACGTTTTAATATTTGAAGGGATGTAGCATGGAAGATGGGGAAAGCTTGTTTTCCGCTGCTCAGGAAACTAGGAAATGGAGCAAAAGATCCAAACTACAGGATTCCTTATAAAACTAAGGAAAAAATTCCTGATCGTAAGAGCAGTTTGACAGTGGGATACACTGCCTTGGATCATGGTGGAGTCTCCTTCTTTGGAGGTTTTTAACCAGAGACTGGATGTCAACTCTCAGCAGTGTTTTGTGTATTTCTGCATGGCAGCAGGGGGTTGGACTGGATAGCCCTTGGGGTCTCTTCCAGCTCTATGATTCTGTGAATTACACATAATGACACTGCTTGGAACATGCCCCATTATCTGATGCTACCTCACTGATTCCTCGATTCTTGTAGAATCAGAATCATTGATGGTCCAAAGCTCCAGTTGGTAACACTCAATAGACTGTGTAACTAATATACGAGTAATGTGCTGAAGTAAGATTCAGCCACCCCTCCATCCAGCTCTTTTGTTCATAAGATGGAGGCCAGGGTGCCATCTTGTCTTTTGCCTCAGGCAGCAAAATGTCTTGGGTCTTTTCTATTGCTGAGATGCTACAGCTGCAGTATAAGAGGATGTTGGTGAGCTGCCTTTAAAAAAAAATAAAAGAAAAAAAATAATTACCACCCCCACCCCTGAAACCTTCTCTAACCTCTGTGTGCACTTTCTTCCAGAGACTGAAGAGAAGGATGCCTGTTTATTTTTCTGCTTACTTCATCCCCTTTTGTGTATATTCGTTTGTGAGGTGCATAAAGGAGAAGAGGTCACTTGTGCATGCAGGATAAAGGGGTATTATGAATTGCAAAGTGTTTGCTTTATTGCAGAAAGCACAGCCAGCAAGTGGCAGCGGCGGTGGCGGCGGAGGTAAACCGGGAACATAATGTGTGCATTTTTAATGAAAGCTGAGCTAACAGTCCGCATAAAAGCCTCCTGCCTACCTGTGGCACGGTGGCATTCATTTGGGAGAGTACCACACACAAGATATTTCTTCGCACTGTGCTGACTACTCTTTAGTTTTTTAATAAATGTAATTGTTTCTATCAATGTAATATTCCTTAGACAAGCACTTCCAAGAGAGATTAGAAATGAACTTAAGGAGATTAAAAGCTTCTCTTGCTACAAACAATGTTTCATATGGGAAATCCACTTATTTATGTCAATTTCAGCAGAATACTGTTTTGTTTTGTTTTTTAATATGTTGCCACTGCTTACCAGAAGCCCTGCGTTCTCTCTGGACTCCCACACTGCTCTGGCTATTACTTCCAAACACAGGGGGGCTGTGTTTATTTTTTGTTGTAAGTCACTTTGAACAAGATGGATAGCTTCTGAGGGGCTGGCCAAGACTGCTTTCTCTCTTGTTTAGTGAAGGACCAATGCTTAATGGGTCTATCATTTTAAATACTATTAGTCTATCTTGCAAATAAGGAGACCAGAGAGATTTGTAACTTGTGTGATGTGCTGAGGAACACCTCAGCACAAGTTCAGACGTGAACGTTGGGAGGAACAGAAGAAAAGTTTGAGATGACCACCTTCTTCCTGTTGGCCCAGCTTATTTAGGACAATACCTTGAGGAGCAATCTGTGTGCACAACACAGTGTGTGTAGTTCAGATTTGTTCTTGATGCAACAAGGTTGTGTAGCTGCCAGTGGTATCTGGGGTCTCCCGTGTCATGTCAGTGGGTGAGGAATCCACTCTGGGTCATAGTTGCAACTTTGAACAAATTGTCCACAATGCTGACACCTATCCCCCAAAGTACCAGCTCCTTTATTCAGACTAAAACCCAAACCAGATCTACCACTCCACTGACCTCAGAGCAGCCAGTCTCCATTGTGTTGTGTAGCAGCCCAATGAGAGGTATTTACAGACTATTTTGGGGTCTAAAACCAGAATGGATTTTCTGCTCCACCAGTTCAGCTGTCTCCACTCTTGTTCAACACTAGTTGGTGGAATACTCTGTTCAGTATTGGGAATTTGGGAAGTACATCTCCCAGAATCTCCAAGCCAGTGCCAACTGGGTGATTCAAAGATTTGTATGCCAAAAGAGTAACTCTTTTGAGTTTTGGATTATCCTTGGTGGCTACAGTCATGGCCTCTACAGCAGAAGACAGTAAGAGTAGTTTGGCAGTGGAACCAATTACCTAGAACCAAATACCTAGAGAGGTGGTATGGTCTCTTTTTTCTGGACTTCCTCAAAAAACGGGCAGAAAGCTATCTTCTGGGGATGCTCTAGCTGGAGTTTCTCCACTGAGTGAGGGGTTGGACTACACTGTGTATCTCTCCCTTATCTGGAACCAGAACTCTTGACTTGAACATTAGATGTGTCCATAAAGGGCCGATTTGTTTCTAGAAGTTCTGAAAGGCGCTATGTCAGCTTTTTATTTGAATGATCTTAAGCCTAAACTTTTGACACTCAGAAATGCAAACATACATCCATTTTGTCTCAGAGAACAAAGGGAAGATTACTGTATCTCATCTTAAATTTTTATTAGCTATCTCATTAATTTAACCCGCTCAGAAATTTATGGGGAATAAATATGGTGTGAAGATGGTGCTGGTTTTTAATTACACTTTTCAGGAGCAAATGTCTGTGACTCATCCCAGATTGTTTTAATTTAAATTATGCAAACTGTCTGCAGAGTTCACATTGATTTCATTACCCAAATCATCTTTAGTTTGTGGAAGATCTGAACTTTCATCCTGACTCCCAGATGCTCCCTAGTGTCAGCCCATGGATAGACTACAATGTGATGCTATTAGGTGCTCTGATCCGAGCTCATCTTGCTGAAGAGATAAAATACATGATGGATCGTGGTTGGATGAAGGCCAGAAGGCTAGTGTGCAGGAGACAACCAGGTGGCTTCCTCAGTAGTGGGTTCATTAGAGAGTGTTTTCAACCTCTGGGCCTCCAGAAGTTTTGGGCTTCAGCTCCTAAAATCCTTTGGCATTGACCATGCTAGCTTGGCAGCTGGGAGCTGATGTCCAAAACATCAGGAGAGCTTGATCAGGAGAGTTGAGAAGCCCTGACAAGAGTGAGGAAGTCTGTAGCAATGGTGGAGTTGGTCGATTTTGGTAGAATTGAAAGACCAGGTCTTTTTTGTTAGTAGGGACAAATGCCTTTACCCTAGCAAAGAGGAAAGCTATTAGAACCAGCTTGTTGATATGGCTCAGTTCAACGTCTTGCATGTTGGATTCTCCTTGAGGGTTGTTATGGAGACTGACATGATGAAAATTTGTTCTGCAAGAGATGCCATGACACCATTGGTCTACAATTCTGTGAATTTTGATATGCTCGGAGTAAACTTCTTAGAGTGTTTGATGTGAAATGGCTATGAGTATAATGTTTCTCATCCTTTGAAAATTCACACATTTTGGACTTCAGTTCACCAAAGTCCCACTCAATATCAGTAATGGCCAGAGATTTGGAGAGTTGAAGTCCAAGATACCTAGGGGGCTGTCATTGAGAATCACTGTTCCTAGAACATCCCAGAATCTCATATCAAAGGATGGGCAGAAGGTGGACCAGTATGTATTGGTAGAATTTCAGACAGTAAGATCTTGCAGTAAGATCTTCTAAGATATCTAACTTCCATTTCTGACTCCATTAATTTAACCATAGCAACAACTAAACACTCCTTGCTACTCCACAAAGGCATTCACTTCTAAGTCAGGCTACTGTAGCAAAGAGAGAAACCAGGAGTGGACTTTTGTATGAAAGAATTGGGATCTCTGTTCTGGTACTGAACTTGTTTTTCCAGACCTGACCATCTCATCCCTTGGTTCCTGTTTATGCGCACACCCATTCCTGAGCCTCAAGACACTGTTCTGCATCTGGCTCTAGTTGGAATGCAATCACACATTGTAGCAAACCTGAGATCTGCCCCTTATGCTTTTCCTGTTTTACCCCTTTGAGCTCATCTTAAGCAGGAGAGATGGCATTAGGGTAGCCACCTTTGATCCATCCACAGTTGTTTCAATGGGTGAAGTGTGCTTGTTTGTGCATGGATAGACTCATCCACGAATAAAGGCCCCTGTGCCCATAGATACACACATTTCATGCTTGTATGGGTTTGGAGAGAGATGTCTGCTGGTGGCAATATTCCTCCTCCATCTCTATAGAACAGGACTGGGCACAGGGGGCAATTTTCCGAACCTGGGACTCTCTGACAATTGGATAGAATACAAATTTTTTTAAAAATAACGAAAATGGCTCACAGTTTTCTTATAAAAGCGGGTGGGATTTCAAAATGTTTAAACAGTGAATCACCTCTTTCCAGGAATGTATCTATGGTACATAATTCTATCAGTTCTACAACAGTTTTCTTGTTAAGGTTTTAGATTATGGAATCTGGAATTTGGGGAGGCCTTTAAAGTTGCCAACAAGAGATCTCTACTCTGTTTCCTTAAACCACAGCAGGTAATTCTAAGTCTCTCACCAGACTACAAATTCCAGGACTCCGTAGGATGGAAAAGTAGCAGTTAAAGTGAGGTCCAAATGCTACAACTAGTCTAGTGTGGAAACACAGGAGAGAGGTCGCTTACTTTTTGGGGAAGGCAGAAAAAGGGTGGTTCATGTGTTATTGTTGTTGTGTGCCTTCAAGTCGTTTTGGATTTACAGTGACCCTAAAGTGAACCTACCGCAGGGTTTTCTGGGGCTGAGAGTACGTGATGTGTCCAAGGTCACCCAAGGGGTTTCTATGGCTGAATAGGGAATTGAACCCTGATCTCTAGAGTCATAATCCAATGCTCAAACCACGACACTTGGCTCTCTTCAGAAAGTCTAGTGGGGTTGAAAGGCACAAAAGAAGCCCTGGCTAGACATATGTTGTCTCAGGACCAGAGCCTGGCTACCTCTCCTGGGTAATGGGAGAAGGCAATTTGTTTCTTGCTTTTAAGCTTGTGTGTGCATCTCAGTTTCTATCAAGTTTCATACCCCAGGATCACTTCTGTAAAAGTATGCATGTTCCTGGACAATCCACCATGGGAAATGTATCTTCTCCTCTGTTCTTAAACAAAATTCATGTTTCTCTCTTGATCCCGTCTGGAATGCCTCATCTTTGTGCTATGCATACATTTTCATGTAGTTCCTCCCACCCTGCATAAAAGTACAGGGGGAGGGAGAAAGAGAGAAGAAAGGGAAAAGAAAAGCACTAATGATAGTTTATAATATCATTATCTACAGCTAGAGATATTGTAAGTTGAAGAAATGAAAAGAAACTGCAGCCATATGTGAGAGGTTGTTATTTCATGCTCATTTAACCCTCAATATGGCTTTGGTTGAGGAAAAAGGAGTCCGGCTTAGGGTGGGGGGAGGTGAGGAAACAACGCTGAGATAAAACAAAGAATCCCAAATGCCTGCCAAATCATTTTGTCAATTTTAGCAGCGGCTCTCCCCCATGCAAATTGGGCTCCTTCGATGGCAACCAACAGGGAAAGGGCAATTTATTTATTTATTTTTGCTGCATCAAAATTATTTTAGCTTAGGATTCCAATGTGTTCCTTATTACATGGTTCGACAATTCAGTGATGTCCTGCCTCCCCTAACGTATGAGCTGATTTAAACCTTCAGCTCAAACAGCCCAAGGGTGATTAGGAACAGTACAGGTCTAGTATGGATTAGGTTTAAAAGTAATAATAATCATAATCATAATAAAAAAAAAGTAGACCTGTTGGTTAGGTGAAAAATTCGCTATCAGATTCCCGACTGCAGCTTTCTTTTATGTACAAACTGCATCAAATGAGGCATTTAATTCAACAAATCCAGAGTTCTGATCCACCAGAAATAGAGACTGGGTTAGTTCAATTTGTAACAAACCATCTCCATATGATCAAAGGCTTGCAAGTTGATTCCAACATACTGCTTAAATTAGGCTAACACCAAAGTGTTTGGCTTTGGGACAATATTTGGAATGTCTTACCAGAAGAAAAATTCCTTTGCACACATGTTTCTAATAGTGGGGGATGCCAACCTTCCTTTTTAATGGGCTGACAAGGAGCTACGGCGCTAACTTTCTGACTCAAAAAAAAAAGAAAAAGAAAAAAAAAGTTCTTGTGCTGTCACCCGCAAACCAGCTAGGATAATTTTTCCTTGGCTTCCTTATTAAAGCCTTGAATGAAGGGATTGTATGGCTTTCTTAATGTAGCTTGGCCTGCTGGCCATAAATCGAATCGTTCATGATGAAAGCCCCACTTATATTTCTCTGGGAAATGGAATCAAGCAGAATGCACCCCCAGTTCACAATAAATAACCAAAGTCTGAGTTATTAAGTGTATTTTATATACCAGGGGCCTTATTACATCAGCAGTTTTGATAATGGCTTCTTAAAAATAAAAATTAGTTCTGCATACAGAACTATTTGCAGAGAAAGCTCTGGACACCAATGTTCCTGTTTATATTCCCCCCCCCCAAAAGAAACTGGAGGAAAACACATGCAACAAAATGACTTAAGGCTGTGTTTACAAATATAGTGTATTTACATTTTTTCATGCTGCTGTCTGGTTAGATTAAGCTACAGCAGAAGGATTGGCAGTGAGTAAAAAGTCGCATATTTGCTCTTGTGTTGCCAAGGAATTCCCACTTGGGACTGTTTGCTTTTCAGAATGAAGACTAGAGCTGTTTAGGTTGGGAGCTTCCAGTTTTAGAGAGTGCTAATTACTCTCTCCTTCTGAATCCATATTTCTTGTTTTATCTTTCCCCCTCCCCTACTGAGTTCGATTTCTCTCCCCCACCCCATTTTTTTTCTTTTTTTTCTTTCTCTCTCTCTTAAAAGAGAATTTTAAAGGAGATTTATTTCATCACTGTTGTGTAGAGTAACCTGAGCACTTTTGGGTGGTGGCAAATGCAGTTGCTTGTTTGTACTTTTGTTAATACTTTTTGCCTTTTGGAGACCAAAACCAGGCACAACACATACAATTCCAAATGAACCTGGGATTAAGACCAAACTTTAAAAAATGATGTCAAAGCAGCTAAATGATGGAATGTGCAGACTGGGAAAAAAAATGTCTTGGGGCTTTAACTTTTAAGGTGTTGTATCTGAAAATACTGTTATCCATCAATATGCACTTGACGGATTTACTTTTGTAAACAAACATATGTTATAATAACCTGGTTGACTAAATGAGAAAATGTTTTAACAACCCATATACCAAACAATATAGAGCGCTTATAATAATTAAACAATGGCTAAACAAACATCCACAGGAATTTGTAACAGAAATGTAATAATCTGTAATTCCCAGACAAACGATGTTAACAGTTTTGGACACTGATAAATATAGTCCATGAAATCTATATAACAATGGATACAGCTTTATCCCCCAATCACAAGACAATTACCAGTTAACAATGGATTCTTCTAGATGTAGAAATGGGTAGTATCATTTTTAAGTCTTTTCAAAATGACAGCCAGAACAAAAGTTAAAAAGAACCAGACTTGCCGACCATAAAGTGATCTCTCTCCACAGGCAATGAGAGAAGGATACACATTTACTCCCGCAGAAGACAATTTCAGAGTCTGGGTGCCAACACCAAGGAGGCCCTACTGTTCTTCATTCTTACAGTTTCTGCTTATTGCTTATTTACTGAGATCCGTGTCCTACATCACCTGCTTAGTTATGAATGTATAACTAAGTAATGCCTCCTGGCCTGGCCGTCCCAAGCCTAGCTCAAAAGCCAGATGCTGCATCAAGCAAAATGTTCCCTTGGTGATTGAGGTACAACAGCTTTGCTCATTCCTGCCAATGAGCAAAGCTGAAACAAAGAATTGCAATGGGGATCCTGTTTCTGGCCAGAGGGAGATGGAAACTTCATCTTGCTGCACCCTGATCACTAGAAGAACACACGTCCATCTCTCAGAGCAACTACTGGCTGTTAAAGTAGGTTTCACAGGGGTACTGATGGGGGGTATTGCTGCCCATCATCATCATCATCACCATCATCATCATCATCACCCGTTCTTACTCACCTCCCTGATGGATCAACACAGAAACAACAGATTGAAATAGACACAGATTGACACAGAACCCTGGTAAAAACATGAACACCAAGCAAAAATAAATAAGAGTTAAGAGAGCATAACATCACTTTAAAGAACATTTATATTTAAAACAATCAATTCATAATTTAAAAACTCCTAATTTAAAAACCATCTGGATAGGCTGATCACAAGAGATTTGTCTTTAATGCTGTTTTAAATGCAGACAGCGTAGCCAGCTGTTGGATCTCTTGCGGCTGGTCATTCCAGAATTGGGGTGGCTGATGAAAAAGGTCCTTTGGTCCTTTGCCAGCCTACTCCTGGATGACCGAAGTAAATATCCTCCAGAAGACCTGAGTGTAGGGGAAGGACTGTAGAGAAGGGGATCCCATCGGTAACCGGCACCCAAACTATGCAGGGATTTAAACAACCAACACTTTCCACATTGCCTGGAAATAAATTGGCAGCCAGTGGAGTAATATAGGGGCTACATAACCACTCCTAGATGCCCCAGTAACCAATCTGGCTGCTATAATACCATGATCACAGCACATAGTATTATTAAGTAAGGAACATTTGTTCTTGTGTGCTTTCAAGTCATTTCTGAGGTATCGTGACCCTAAGGTGACCCTATCATGGGGTTTTTCTGGGGCTAAGAGTTCGTGATGTGCCCAAGGTCATCCAGTGGGTTTCCAGGCAGGGAATCAAACCCTGGTCTCCAGGGTCATAGTTTAATGCTCAAACCACTACACCACAGTGGCTCTCAAATATATACCTAAATATATACATATGCATGCCAGCATGCACATGCGTGCGCGCACACACACACACACACACTTTTCAAGGCAGTGCTTTCCCTCTGAGATTCCCATACTCTCCAACTGTCCCAAATTGGCAAAGACAGTCCCAATTAATTCTCAGCCTTCCCATTTTCTCAGCTGCTTCTAAAATGTCCCAGCATCTCTTTCCTCCTCCCACTTTCATCTTTTGGTCTTAGCTCACTTCAGTTATGGCAGCCTGAGCTCAAAGTACAAAAGTAAGCATTCACTTAGTTAACTTAGCTACAGGGAGAGAAGAGAAGGGGGTGGACTCTTGCCATTCCCACAACACTCTGATGTTGCTCAGCCAAACGTGTCCCAGTTTTCATAGATGAAATTTTGAAGGGTTTGGAGTCCTCCCTCTCCTTGCAAGGACCAGGTGAAGACAGCCGAGGCCCTGAGATTAAGAGACAGGTTCTGCCATCTGGCAACTACTGGCTAAGGGAATCAAGCAAGCAAGACTAGCAAAAGGACAAAACCATGCAATTAGGGCCTTAATGCATCATGCTTAATGACATCACCAAGAATGGCCCTTTGTGACATCAAAAGGCGTTGTTCCTAGGTCTCAGGTTTTGTCCTGAAATCTCAGGGTCTGGTATAGTCCTGACTTGACAATACTAGTTTTTGATCCTGAATTTCAAATACTCTTGATGCATGGTGTGGATGTATTTGTGAAAGTGTGATGAACAGTTAGATAGTTAGATGGTTAGACGGATGGATGGATGGGTAGATAGATAACAGTGAGAAAGAGAGACAGATAGATGGATAGATTTAAAGGAGTGTATGCATACAAACACACACAGACACACACACAGCTACTTATTTCAATCCATACAGAGGTACCCATCATGTTTCTGAGCTGCAGGCAGAGGGAAAGGGGTAGGAGACAGACTTACTTTGAACTCCTGGCCTTGTAGCATAATAAATATTCTGCAATTACGTTTGCAAGAAAGACAGGTGACTAGAAATAGAGTTAAAAAAGACTCCAACTTCAGAAATTCTCCTGTTCAGCTAATTACTCACTCTCCAAGATCCTTTTAAACTATTTTAATTTGTCATTCAGTCTAAGGCGTTCTTTACTGGTTTTTTTAGAAGTTGACCGAAAGAGATTTGGGGAAAACGCAGCTTCGATTACAAAGAATCATACTGTCTTTCCTCTCTCTCTCTCTCTTTCTCTCTCTCTCTCAATCAGTCAATCTCTCTCTCTCTCCCTCTGTATATACAACTACCTACATATAGACATATGGAAAGAGAGAGAGAGAGAGAGAAACATTTCTTCCGTCTGTCTGTCCTTCCTTCCTTCCTTCTTTTCTTTCCACAACCTACTTCTTCTGATATCAAGCATTTGTTAAAAGAGACTTGTGTTTACTTAGTCTGGTAATGAAGTCTTGAAATCCAAACCCTCCTCATTTTCTTTCTCATAATGGGAATTTTTTTTTGTCAAAAATTAGCTTACTTAACTCGTTTTCAAAGTGTTTTTTGGAACAAAGATTTCAAAGATACAGCTCTGACTAAATATTTACTCTACGGCATACAGTAGTTTTGGTTCACAGGCGGGAGAGATGCTTAAAGGCTCCTTCCCTCCTCCCGCGTTTGGTGGCTGTTTAAATTGCTTTGTTTCTAAGATGTGAGATATATATGTCATTTCTAGAAGTATGGAACTAATTGAGGTATATGTCCGGCTCTTGTTGAGGTGAATAGGGCAGATAAATAAAAAACTCCACTGAACGTAAATCTGCTCCGCCAACATCAAAGCAACAAGATCCAGCTAAGTGTATTTGTATAATGCAGTAATTTATGCAGAAAGCAGCTTTTGTCAGCAATGCAACAAAGCGTCTTTGATAAATACCCCCTAATTTATTGTCATGTATCTCAAATCAAAGTAAAACATTTACAGCCTGTATATTGAAAGAACCCAGGCCTAGGATACTTAAAGGCTCTGGGTGTTTTTGCTTTCCTTCCTTGGTTCTTTCTTTTTTTGGGAGTAGAAAAGGGGAAAGCTAAGTTAGGCGAAAGGCTACAAAAGGATCTGTTCTGAATGTTGAGTACTTGATAACAAATTACGGGGAGAAAAAATGAAGGCGAAAGCTTCGTAAAAAGTGCCAGCAGAGGCTGTAACAGTTCAGATTCCAGAAATCTTCTGGAAAGCAAAAAAAGGCACAGTGCAACCTAACTGCCTTTTTTCTTCAATGCAAAGAATTGGCAAATAAAATGGCAAATAAAAATGAAATAAAATAATACAAAGGAGGGAGAGGTACTTGCAAAATTACTGCACAGAAGCAGTGAATACAGCTGGGGAGGCACCAGGGTGTAAAAGTTCTTCCCTGAGAAGTTATTTTCCAGTGATGTGTAGACCCACAGATGCAGGGCTGTGAGGGATTTTCCATCCTTGACTTCTGGGAGCTTTTCACACTCTGTGATTATAGCACTAAGATTGCACTTCAGCTTCAAGGGCAAACTCCTAGGGAATCTTGGGACTTGCAGTTTATGGAGAAGTACAGTCAGCCCTCCATATTTGTGGGTTTCACTTTTGCGGATTTGATTATTCATGGATTATTTGCTGCTGCCTCTGCTGCTGCCCTATGCCATTTTTAATAGGGGCTGCAAGACTCGTGAGACTGAGAAACTGTGAACAAGTCCCTATTAAAAATGGTGTGGGGCAACAGTAGAGGTGGCAGTAAGCCCCCCAACCCCCCACTTCTGCCTTGTGAAGGAACCCTGATGCTTCAAAGGAATCCATGTGGGTTGAACATGGTGATCATACCTTTTTGTGTGTTAAATATGGCTTGGGAGGGCCTAGAGAGTTATTCATGGTTTTTCCACTTTCATGGGGGTCCTGTGCCCCTAACCTTAGCAAATGTGGAGAGATGACTGTATTTAGAATTCTCAGCTGAAGAGATGTAATGCCTCCTCAAACTACAAACCCAAGAATTCCAGAGAATGTGGTAATGTCAGTTAAAGTGGAATCATTTCCACACGGGCATATTGTCCACACTAGAGTGACCTCTCTTGGAGGTCTTCACCGGGGGGTGCGCTAGAGCAGTTAAAAAAAGTGAGGTTCTAGACCTCAAACTGCTCTAGTGCAGCCGCGAGGGTGGCGCTGTGAGTTTTATAAAAACCACCTTTGCAAGTGGTTTTTATAAAACTCACTCGGCACTGCCCCGTGGCAACCCCCGGTGAAGAACTGCAGAGATGCGGTAGCGCGCCCCTGCAGATCTGCCGGGGGTGGGCTTCCAGCTGGCGTGCTGTCCTGATTGGCGGAGCGCCGCCGGAAGCTGCCAGCCGCCATTTTGGGCACCACCGAGCGCCACCGAACTCCACTGAAATTCGGCGGCGTTTAGAACGGCAGATCCGCGCTCTCCGCAGGGACGAAGGAACCTGCTCGTGGGTAAGCTCTGCCCCTGCGTACGCGGTCCCGTTTCAGCCCCCCCCATGAGGAAAGGGCCATAGAACTATAATTGTGTGATGTTAAAGGGCCTCTGAATCAAGTCTGGATAAATTAATTTCCAACAAATATTGCCTATGTAGGTTTTAAACATTGATCATGGTTTTGCAGGCTGCTTATTAACGTTATGGGACATCTTTTGAAACACCCCTTAAAGCTGATGATACCTTTGCTTTACAATGGTCAGGATTAGAGAGGGATCAGTCTTTGGGGAGCTCTCTCTGCCACATTATGATTTTCCCATGAATGTGCATACATGTGCTGTCTTTGCTGGTGTAAAAGACACACCGACGTATAAGACGCACCCCATTTTCAAACAGTATTTTTTTGGGGAAAATTGAGTCTTATATGCCAGCAAATACAGTATGTTGAAGCAGTCAACGAACAGAATTAGAAAACATATCAGGAGCCAGATGTTTCATCTTCCATCTTCTTCATTTGGTAAAGACAAGACCAGCTGAAAGCAACTGAAGAAGATGGAAGTTGAAAAATGCTGCTCACATCTTTACAGAGAACGAGAGGGAGGGAGAGAGGGAGGGAGAGAGAGAACAAATTCTGTTTGTTAATCACAATGATCAACTTCACCCTTCTGGGATCCAAGACAAACTTGGGAAAACTGCTCTTGACTTACTATTTAATCACCTTACTATCCTTCATCAACCCTGAGAGGTCTCTAAAGCTGGCTGTCCACTCTACTTGTGGTTGGCTGGTGCTGTTGTGGCTTTAGGAACAGGGAATCTGCAAGCTAGTCATTGATGTCTTCCTCCTCCTCTTCTTCTTTCTATTCCCCCTCCCTGTAAATAACTCTCAACGTGGGTAGAGCAGCTGGTAACTCATGCAATAAAGACTTAAATACATTCTTCTCCATGCAGATTCGAGTGAAAAACAAGACTCAGGCTACAGTCCTCAAGTGGCAGCCGCAAAAGCCTTCTGGTGAAGTGAGTAAGAGCTAGACCTCCTGCTCCTGCAAGTGGAGGGGAAGAGAAGCAGCATGGGGGTGAGAGGAGGGTGCTTTTGGGTGACAAAATAAGTCCCTTACCAATAGATCATCCTGTCTCTTTAAAATAATACTATCTCCATTAGAAAGTGCTTTAGAATTCATGGCATGTGAAGCAATAACATTTAGTATGGGTTAGCTAGCAAGGGACCAATATAACTTTTATCAGTTGGTTTGAATGTGTAAGAAATATGTTCAAACTCGAGTGGATATATAGCCCTGCAGAGGCTTCCAGTTACATAGATCTGCATTGTTTCATCCAGGACCAGACACACTTGGAGCCAATATACATAAATAATTGTACATTTGGTGCTCAGACTCAGAAGAAGCAACACACCGCAAGCCAATTTGCTCAGTTTTGCTAATCTTGGCCATCCCCCCAATGGTATGTCTCCTGCCATAATCCAGCATGGAGTTAGTTAGTTACACCTAAGCAG
The DNA here is from genome assembly GCA_948472985.1 of Iguana delicatissima. Classification (NCBI taxonomy): domain Eukaryota; kingdom Metazoa; phylum Chordata; class Lepidosauria; order Squamata; family Iguanidae; genus Iguana; species Iguana delicatissima. The sequence goes on along the minus strand of CAOKZL010000815.1, from coordinate 870,817 downwards.
ATTTCAACTCTGCTGGTCTTTCTTCATGGGTGACATGTCTTTTTCATGTCTTCCATGAATGAAATGGATGAATGAATGAATGAATGAATGAATGAAAACAATGAGGCGTTTAACAATTCAACCTCTGTCCCAGCTTACAAAATGTCAAAAGAACTACATCTCCCAGAATCCATAGCACTCAACCTGGAGAATGGAGAATGGAGAAAGACAGGAAAGGGAAAGATGCAGGATGCTTGTTGGAGGAGGCGGAGACATGGAGCTAGGAGTTCAGTCAAAATGGACTGTGGTTGGGACAGTACATTTCCAAGCCTTCTAACTGGCTTAGGATTTTTTTTTTACCCTTTTCTTGATTTGATGGAAATGTCCAGTTTGGAAAGGAGGGGGTCATCCAGGCCAAGGACAGCCCTGGAAGGGTTTCCAATGCATAATAGATGATATAAATACAACAGAACAATAATAGGTTTACAGAATAATAATTGGTGGGTCTCTCCAAAGAGAATGCAGCAAAAAAGAGCCATGTTGAAGCTACCTTGAGTTGTGTGCAAAGAGAAAAGTGGGATATAAGATAGATAGATAGATAGATAGATAGATAGATAGATAGATAGATAGATAGATAGATAGATAGACAGACAGACAGACAGATAGACAGAGAGAGATTCATACTGCAAAAGTACAGCAGTTTGATACCACTTTTAACTGCCAAAGTTACATCCTGTGAAACCCTAAGATTGGATTTTTTTCTGAGGTACCTAGGATCCTCTCATCCACTTCTCAAACTTTCTGGGGGGAAAAAAAGTCTCTTGATTTCGTGGGATGGAGCCATAAGAGGAAACTGCTAGAAATGGATATAATTGCATACTGTGGATACCCCGTTTGTCTCTTTTGGTTTAAGAGACCAGACATTTCTTTTCTTTTCTTTTCTTTTGTCAAACCAAAGAAGCAGGGATTCTCAAGGATCCAAAAAATACGGTTGCATATGGAAGATTCCATACTATGTAGTACACATAGTCTTCCCAGTGTAACAATTAGCTAGAGATGCCTATCTGAATCAAAACATCTCTCCCGTTCCCTTGACAAATAGTGCATTAAAGAAAATGATAACTCCTAGTCCTTTAAAATGCTGAAGGTGAGAAGCCTAGAAAATATTTCTCCAAAAGAGGAAAAAAAACCCTCTGTCTTTTTATCTTGTGCATGTGTTTTTATTCCACTATATGAATCCATGCAGTAATGATGGGTGATTTTTAAACAATTAAACTTCTTTTCAAAATAAGTCTGTTCTGTATTGCAGAAATGCATTTATCAGTTCTTTTTAAGAAGTTTGTAAATAATTTTTTTTTTGTCTACCAGGTCTCTCAAAGTAATGTGAAACAAAATAATGATATCACAGTAATACAGAAGCAAGCTTAAAAAAAACAACACTGAAAACATTTTTGAAAGCCAAAGGCCTGAGAAAATAATACATTTTTGGCTACCTATCAGAAATGCAATCGGGTTTCCAATAGTCAATATTGTATCTATATTCTCTCTCTCATTTATCTACCTATCTATCCATTCATCCATTCATCCATCCATCTATCCATCTGTCTGTCTGTCTGTCTGTCTGTCTGTCTGTCTATCTATCTATCTATCTATCTATCTATCTATCTATCTATCTATCTATCTATCTATCTACCTACCTATATATATATATACCTTATATATCTCCATATACTTCATATGGGTTGTGCATGAACACCTATATACAACTAACACACTTACATGTATATCTGTATCTGTTTCTATCTGTCTAGTTATCTCAGCTTAGATATAGCCCTCAGTAGATGTAGGTGTGCATGTGTGTGATAATACACATGTGTCATTTCAACCTCCGTTGGGCAGTATGTGAGAACTTGGGAAATGGCTGTTGTAAAGTCTATGTACAACTTTAGGAGTATAATAGCCTTGAAGGAGATCTCTTTTAAAATATTTTACAGCCCATCTGTGCTCTACCATTAGGCATGTTTGAGGATAAAAATGCTTTATTTCACAGATACTAGTCTGTATCTGGTTCCATAAACCAGAGAAATGGCAAATCCAGGCCTGCTGGTTAATAAAATGGAGACATGATTGTGAAAGTGAAAAGAGAGAAGCTGTAAACCAGAACTTTTATTGTCTTGGTATGAAGGGTTTGACCTGCTGGAGACAGAGTTTGCCATTCAGCTAGAGTAATACCACGTTTAAAGTAGAAACACAGTAATACTGTGATGATGATGATTCCTATGCATTAATATATCCTTAATTTTAAAGTCTCTCTGTGTGTTAAGAACAAAAAAGTATCAGATGGGCTTTGAGTATAATTTTGTAATGTCAAGGCTGCTCTGTGCTTTTTGAACTGTGCTGAATACGATAAAGTTTCCCTTTTTCTTCTTTTTCATGTTGCAAAAGGATTGCACCAAAAATAACCATAATTCCCCAAAGAATGCTTTCTTCCTCATTTGCAGTGCAAAATAGACATTGGTATTATTCAAACAGGATCCCTCTTTCACTATTTCAAGACGCTGCATCCATGGCCTAATTGCCAGGCTTTTTCCTCCCCGTTGACTAGCATCATTCTTCTTAATCTGAAGTCCAAAATGGATGCATTGAATGTGATGTAGAGACACACCTCAGTTAACAACACGGATGTGTTCCTGAGCATTATGCCTCGAACTGAAAATTTGGTACCAGAGGAAGGAAGAAAAAAAAAGGGGGGGGGGAGTTCAACATGTTTCAGCAAACTTTTCATTAAAAACTAACATTGTGCATATGTGAAATGAAGCAGCCAAGCCAGGGAAGCCTTGTATAAGTAGACAAAAACATTTTAAACTTTGTAGAGACCACTTGGAGGCTTCTTATCAAACACATTCTTCTTCTTTCTCTTTTCTAATGATTTCCATGTTTGTAGCTAAATGTATAGATCCTTTTAATTTGCTGGAAGTGACTGGTGCGGCAGACTTTTCTTTCTCCTCTGCGGTTCATGCCTGCTTAGTAAAGGATTTTGGAAACAGCTGCTGTTTACCTTGCCTGTGGTAAGTGGGTGCACACAGCTATAGTCAGTTTGTTTTAGTAGACATATTGCTTCAGTCCAACATTGAAAGACTACATTTTTCTAGCCTGCCTTCACCATCCTCTGAATGGCAACAATCCTTTAAAAAAACAAACAAACAGCTAAACATAAGACAAGAAAGAAAACTGTGTGGTCATAAAAAGGCATTGTACAATGGAGCTTCACTTCCAGAGTCCTTATTTGCTAAGGTATGTGTTTGTACGCCTAAGAGTTTCCTCTGTCATTGAGGTCACTAATGGGGAAAAGCTTCCTTTGTTTGCATGTGCTGTTAAAAGATTCAAAAATGGGAAGTGTCTAGGGCTAATTCATCAAAAGTGAGGTTGCCAGATACGCACAAAAGTCTCTCATGTACAAGGCTTTCTTTTGTTCTTCAGTCTTAGGTAGTGGGAATCCGCACACAGAGAGGGACAGTCTTGCCAAGCTGCTTCTATGCTGAAGTGCATGGAGAAGCAAGTAGGGTGGAAATTCGGTTGAACCTGTCCTGAAGCAAACGCAAGGTTCAGGACTGTGATAAAAGATGCTCAACAACTGCATTTTATGGAGTGACTGAAATAATGGCGAGATACAATGTATGTATTTAGGAGACAGTACTGGAAAATAAGCTACAGTCCCTCTGGAGATGTTTGTAAAATGCTCTCTTTGCAGCGAGCTGTTCTCATCACTGTATTAACGCCTATTGATGCAAAAGTGCTTTCAATAAGTTGTTTGGTTGAAGTGACCAAATGGCCAAGCTTTGAGTAGGAGCCTTTTTAGGAAGGCAATCATCTCTTTGATTATACCTTCAGGCCAGAGGGTAGGCATAGAATTGTGAATGTCTATCACCATTCTTCACTGAAACCACCAGTATGAAGACTCCAAATATGACAATAGGTGGTTGAAACCTTAATCCTATTGGTTAGTCACAGCTAGTAGACTAACTGGGCTTGAAGTGAATCAGCTGTTGAATCAGCTGAACCAGTCATTGAACTGTGAGTCAAGATATAGGCAAATCCTGTTGATTCAAAGGGTCAATTCTAGTTAAGGAGAGCCATCATGGTGTAGTGGTTTGAGCAGTAGACTATGAACTTGGAGACCAAGATTCAATTCCCTCCCTGCTTGGCCATGGAAACCCACTGGGTGGCTTTGGGTGCATCACACTCTCTCAGACCCAGAAACCCCTGTGATAAGTTTGCCTTTGGGTTGTCATAAGTCAGAAATGACTTGAAGGCACACAACAGCAGCAGTTCTAGTTAAGACAATCAGACAATCTTAGGCCTGAATCCTATTGTTAACCTCAACTAGAACAGACCCATTAAACCAGTGGGACTTACAAGGAGTGACCAATAAGTCAGATTCAGTTCAATGGATCTACTTTAGCTGGGAATAAAAAATAGATTTAGTCTTCTGGTACTTGAGGCATTTTGGATGACCATGTGGAAATCTGATTGCATGAATTCACTCCAAAAATACCAACTTGGTGGATCAGGAATTTTCTGGGCTGAGCCACTTTCTTCATTTTTCTGTTTTCCCCCAACAAAAGATCTGAGACACTTGATAGGCATCGAGGAGAAAGGATGTGATTTGGAGTCCTGGAACTCCCAAAAGTTAGCAACATGTGCAAATACAACTCCCTCTGGGGTCTGCTGATGCCAATGCTATGTCTCACACAGCGTAAATCACTCAGGTTTTCAACTTCGCTCCTAAGTTCAGATTCATTATTCTGCATTTCTGGTAGCCTGTGACAAACAGCGGTAAAGTGGCCCATGGCAAAGGTAAGGAATAAGATGAGGAATGTCTCTCTTGCGAAGGAGTGGAGAGATATGAGGTGACCTGTCACCCGATTTATCAGCATCTCCCAATTTCAGTCAAATGCCTCTTGCTTTCTCATCATACGTTATGTAACACTAGATATCTGAGATCATGCTTGACCGCTCCATAGAGGCCAATTAAATTCAGCATAAGGTAATTTTATATTTAAACTGCCAAGCTTCTCAAGCTTGTGTGAGAAGAAAGTAGAGCAAAGATAATGGCTCCAGATAGAATTGATTGTCAAGATGCCATTCTTGCTGAGGACTAGGAAGGCGGGGGGATAAATGAACAATGGCCACATACTGCACTTGTTTATCAGTTCAATAAGCAACCTGCAAGACTTTTCTACATCCAATTGCATCTGCTTAATTGATTTTTTTTTTTTAAAAAAAAAAGAATGTTCACACAAATGAATTGTGAGCTGATCGCTCCCAAAGCATGATGTCAGCACCCTGGTGGAATGGAACTTCTTAGGAATTCCTCCCCTGACCTGGATGTTTCCAATAGGGTAATCTTAATGACAAAAGTCCATGATAGAAGGCTTTCATTCTTATAGAAATAAACAAATAAAAACTATATAGTTAGTTATAGTTATATTTATATTAAAGGCTATTCACAATTCACATAGCATTTGAGCACAGAAAATGTGGTTAATGTTTTCTGCACAGGTAATCTGATTTTCCCCCGCAGAATATATTTCTGTGCAGTAAATGAAAATTTTTGCAAAGAAAACACTTTTTCTCAATACAAAAGAAACACAGAAAAATTCCCAACTGTGAAGATTGTCACTGTGCTCAATTCTTCTTGCAGGGTTTCTTGACAGTCAGAAACCCTCTTTTCAAATGTGGTTTGATTATTTGAGGATATTCTTTCCAAGTCTTGGCAGACTTTCCTCAGGATTTCAGCACCAATAAAACTGTAGGTAAATGTAAAGGGTTGCATTTGGGCCATTTCCACACTGGGATTTTAAAATGGTGCAGAGTGACCTCCAACGGAGGTCTTCTGCACCATAGAGTGGACTGGGGTGGACCACTTTCTGTAGTTCCACACTTCAGTCCGGTTCTGCGTGACCAGAACTGGTTATGCAGCGTGGTTTTTAAAAACCTCTTTTTTGAGGTTTTTAAAAAACACGGAACGCGTGAAGCCATGTAGGTCCATCGCCTGGCTCCAGAGCAGATTTGCAGGCGTGTGCAAGTGCGTGCCTGCAGATCTTCCTGGGGCGGGCTTTTGGCTGGTGAGCTTCTCCAGTTGGTGGAGAGCCTCCACCAACTGGGAGCTGCCATTTGGGACACCGAAGAGCTGTGGAGCAACGAACTCGCGCTGCTGCTCTTTGCGACGGACTCGCCCGGACAAAGGAAAAATCAGGTGAGCTCCGTTTACGGTCATTTTCCCCTGACGTCTGGAAAGAGCCTTGGATAAAACAGTTGAGAAAATGGTGAGGGAAGCCAATCAAGTTATAATTCATCACTCTTTTTTTTTTTTTTAAATCCAGCACTTCCTCTAAGGAGTTCAGAGTATTATTTCCACCATTCGCAAGGGATTTAGATGGAATCTCTTTTGCTGAAGGTTGAATCCATTGCTCCATTTCCTAGCCTGTGGAGCAGCAGTAAACAGGCTTGCTCCATCCTCCATATGACATCCCTTCAAATATTTAAATAGGCCTGTCATGTCACCTCTTAACCTTCTCTTCTCCAGGCTAAACATCCCCAGCTCCCTAAACTGGTCCTCATAGTGCATGGTTTCCAGGCCTTCTACCATTTTGGTCACTCTCCTGTGGACATCTTCCAACTTGTTAATATCCTTCCCAAACAGTGAGGCCTAGAACTGGAAACAGTATTCCCAGTGAGGTCTGACCGACAGAGAATAGAGTAGTAGTATCACTTTCCCTCGACCTAGATACTACACTACTGTTGATGAAGCCCAGAATTGCATTGGCTTTTTTAGCTGTCATCACATTGCTGAGTCATGTTCAGCTTGTGGTCTCCTAGATCCTTTTTGCATGTTCTGTGGTCAAGCTAGGAGTCATCCATCTTATATCTGTGCATTTCATTTTTTTCTGCCCAAGCGTAGTACCTTACACTTCCTCCTGTTGAAATTCATTTTATTAGGTTTGGCCCGGCTCTCTAGTCCATTAAGATCCTTCATGCAACCTCATTCTGCCAGCCATGGAACATCCATGCAGAGGTTAGCAGCATTTCATTGATTGATCTGGGAGAGGCTTTGACCATTGCTAAAGGTGGTAAGCAATACCGACATACACAATGACAAAAAAAGGCTTACGCATTTGTAAGTTAGCCTTACACCTGTGCAGGCGAGTAGCAGGAGGCCTGCCAAATGGACACATATTGAAGCTGATTTAGAAATCTATCAAAAGTGCTGAAACTAATTTGCAAATTAAGATACTTATGAAAGAGAGGAGTGGATGGGAGGAAGCAAACCCAGCTCTTCATTTCATTTTCTTTGTAAAACTTCCCCTTTTGGGGAGGGTAAACTTATACTTTTTATTGAAGCAGCCTCATTACGAGCAATTTGCATTTCTTCATTACACTGTTACACAATAAACTAGAACCATGTGGTAAAGGAAGCCGGCCAACTTAAAAGCAAGGACAGAAACATTAAAAAATGCCCCCAAACCCAAAATGATCTTTTCTCAGGATGTGTCCAAAGGGTAGCCAAATTTTAAGGGGGAAAAAACCACGAGTTTCCAGTTGAAATAATTAATATGTTTTGGTTGATTTTCCCAGTTTTTGCGGTCTCATCAACTGAGGGACATCCAAAAAGCTCTGTTGAACATGCATATTTTGGATGGCAGTGCTTTTTGCTTGTGTGTAGCAGCTACCAACAGCTGTCTCTGCTTTAAAAGTAAAGGGATAAAGTTTCATCACTACCCTTAGTCAACAGAAAGAATTAGTGTTATGTTAAATGGGACTGAATGCTGGAGGGGGGTGGGGGAATTATGTTGAGCAATGGCAGCTGGGAAAAGAAACACACACACACACACACACACACACACACACACACAGTTTTTCATTCAAGAACAAAAAACAAAAATCCAAAGATTTGTTCTGGAGCTGATAACAAAGAGGTTTGTCAGTGGCCAAAAAAATACTCATGCTAATGCCAAAGACACTTTATTATTTAAGGTACTGTCTGGAGTCATAAATGTCTAGCCGATCAAAAGTTCAAATGTAAGTAAATGGTGCTTGGGTTACATCATCAGACCAGCTGATTGGCACATGTTTTATAAGCAGAATGACCACAGTTGGGTTTTATGTGTCCTCATAATTTGTCAGTTGACCTATGCATGGTGGCACTCCTATCTTAAAGCACAAACAGTTTAAACATGCATTCATCACATTTTGGTCCCAAGCAAATTTTGCCCCAGCTGGGATGATCTAGACTGATTATACCTTGATGACTTTGTGATATAAAGGTCTCAGAAGGTGTCCAAAAGTACTGAACCTCGATGGCACATTAGTCCATTGGTTGGGCCTTGGGAATAACTAGTTACAGAGAGTGTGACCAGCAAGTTAAAACAAGTTGTTGTTATTTTCTGATGTCAAGTTGATATTGACTTGTGGTGACCTTATGAATGAGAGATATCTGGGCATCAACTGCCCCACTCAGGTCTTGCAAACTCAGGGCAGTGGCTTTCTTGATTCTTGGTTGCATCAATAGGAATCTGGTGTCTAGATCAAGGGAGGTAATGGTACCACTCTATTCTGCTTTGGTTAGATCTCATTTGGAATATTGTGTCCAGTTCTGGGCACCCCAATTCAAGAAGGATATTGACAAGCTGGAGCATGTCCAGACGAGGGCAACCAAAATGGTGAAGGGTCTGGAAGCCATGAAGCCCTATGAGAAACAGGGATGTTTAGTCTGTAGAAGAGAAGGTTAAGAGGGGACCTGACAGCCATGTTTAAACATTTGAAGGGATGTCATGTCAAAGAGGGAGTGTGCTTGTTTTCTGCTACTTCAGAGACCAGGACAAGGAGCAATGGATTTGAACTGCAGGAAAGGAGATTCCACCTGAACTTCAGGAAGAATTTCTTGACAGTCAGAGCTGTCCGGCAGTGGAATCTGCTGCCTTGGAGTGTGGTGGAGTCTCCTTCTTTGGAGGTTTTTAAGTAGAGGCTGGATGGCCATCTGTTGCGAGTGCTTTGATGTGGGGTCCTGCATGGCAGAATGGGGTTGGACTCGATGGCCCCTGGGGTCTCTTCTAACTCTGATTCTGTGGCTCTATAATTCTTTGAATCAACTTGCAGTGTGATCTCCTCTTTTCCTACTGCCTTCTACTTAATCAAACATTGTCTTCTCCAGTTACTCCTTGTCTCATGATATGTCCAAAATACAACAGCTTCAACTTAGCCATCTTGGCTTCTATTGAGAGTTCAAGCTTGATTTGCTGTAAGATGCGTTATTTGAGTTGTGGGTTTTTTTTTCTCCATCAGCTTTCTTTGCAGTCCAGCTTTCACACCCATATATAGAGACTGGAAAGATTATGGCCTGGATGATTCTGATTTTGAAATTTAATGATCTTTGATTTGGATCCTCAGCAAAAGCCTGTCTGGTGTGAGAGCCCCTAGGCTTTTAATGCTTTTAACTTTCTGGAGGCAGAAAGTTAAAAGCATTCATTTAAAGTATTCATTTAAGAAGAACTTTCCCTGAATACTGGTTTAATAGCTGCTTGCAGTGTTGCTCCTTTGCATAAAACCAACTTGCCCTCACAGAAAAGGTGCCTTTTGAGCACAGAAATGTATGTGTTAGATACCTCTGTATGTCCAAAAACAGACTAATGGGTGGGATTTGGTTTTGGCTGAAATGCTAACTTGTCGCTTCCTTGATTTGTGCAAAGTGGAAGAAATGTAGTGTATATCTTGAATAATTAGTTTATCAAGTCTTTGTATTTTCACATGGGATTCATGAGGGGAAAAAAAAATATTGTCACCAGGAGGGCTCAAATGAAGGTAACCTCATCACTGGAAATCTAATTAGCAAATGGAAATCTAATTAGCACCTCTTTGCTACAGCCTTCCCCCAGAACTCATGCAGATCCTTAAAACTCCAAGATCTTTGTGCCTGAAGTGATCTTCCACTTGAGATGATTCCTGTTTTCTCAAAACTTGGAAATAATAGCCAAATTTCAGTGTTTGCATTCTAATTTGTTTCTGACTAGTGTCCACACAGTCATAGGAGGTGTTAAGTGCATCCATGCCAGCTCCATTACTATCCCAGAAGGCCATGGGGCTGATCAATGGGATGAGGAAGGTGTTTTGGGTAGTCCTGGAAAAGAAATTTACATGAAGTGTTTTCTTTTTTAATTTATCCAATTGATGATCTGTGACACTACACAGGAAAACACACACATATCTTACAGTTTCCTGGCAGCAGGAGGAAATGGTGTGCATCAAAACTTCCTTTTCCTTTCCCTTCTCAAATCATACTCATATAAATGTGCACAACCAAAAATGAGTATCTTCGGAGAATGCCAACAAATGGGCTTTAGTCAAGGGAGAAATGTGGAGAAAGGCATATGCATTTGGAAAACTGCATCCCAGAACACAAAGGAAGAAAAAAAAAAAGATCTTCCAAGTTTTTTTTTGGAATAGGATCAGGAAGAACATGCTGGTGGTATTCTGAGAAACACAGCAAAACCAAGGGCCCTTCCACGCTACACAATTATAGCATGGCAGTTCCACTTTAACTGTCATAGCTACAGTCTATGGAATCTTGGGATTTGTGGTGTGGAGAGGCACTAGAGCTCTCTGGCAGAGAATTCTAAATGCCCTTCTTCAACTGCAAATGCCAGGACTCCATATATTATAGCCATGGCAGTTAAAGTGGAATCCTAGCACATACCCTCCATCTGTCACAATTTGGCAGGGATAGTTCCGGTATTTCTCTGTCACTTCACTCTTTTCAGCTGCTTTTAAAAGGTCCCAGTTTCTCTCTCTTCCTCCCCTTTCCCCCTTCACCCTCAAATTTACTTCAACTACTGCAAATTGAGTTCAAAATAAAAAAAGTAGTTTGCACTTAATGCGAACTCACTGGAGGAAGATGAAGGAAAAGGACAGAGTCTTGTCTTTCCCAGTAGCCTCAGGCAAAAGCAAACTGCTGCAGTTTCTCTTAGTTTGCGTGCTCTTCTTCATTGTTAGCTTTTGCTCTCTCTTGACCTCTCTCAGATCTTGCTTAGACACACATGTTCCATTTTTTTCATCTGTGAAATGTTGGAAGATATGATGGCATTATAATTGTGTTTCATGAAAGGCCCCAAGACTGGCAGTTCTGCACAGCTCTGGGGTCGGTAAACCTTGATTCTAACTCAGTTCTGAATATTGTCTTCTCAAAAGGCCCTTTCACATTACACAATTATAGTGCCATGATCGCATTTTAACTGCCATGGTTCCATCCCCTGGAATACTGGGATTTGCGGTTAAAGCAGGGGTGTTTTGACTTCTTCGTTGGAGAGCTCTAGTGCCTCACCAAACTACAGACCCAAGGTTTCATATGAGTCAGCCATGGTAATTGAACTGGAATGGCGGTGCTATAACTATGTAGTTTGAAAAGGGCCCAGAGGTTAAATGAGTTTGGTGCATCTGGAATTCTACCAGATTCCAGGAAAATTTTCCTGAGTGCAGGGAAATGTTATGAGATTGGAAGAAAGCCAGTGTCTTGAATCCAGGCCAATTACAAGCCTTATATTACTCCACCCCAGTGATGAGGCAATTATTAATTATCAATTTTGCGCTTTGCCAATTTGGGAAACAAACAAACATCAACAAAAAATCAACAAGTCATTCCAGAATTTAAGTAGCTTTATGGGACTTTCAAGTAGGATGACTTGTCATTCATTATGTTTCAGTGAGCTGAAATATCTGGGTGAACGATGCGCTACACAATCAAGATGGATTACAAGGCAATCTTTTAAGGCTACAATAAATATTTATATGCAGTCTCCCTTGTAGAACATTTCTCCGTCATTCCATTTAGAGCAATGAAAAATCTGGAACAAAGGAGCTAATGTCTACATTGTTCCATTGCTAAATAGTATATCTAATAAAGAAAGAAAAAAAAGCTGAACGAGCCAAATTCTTTATGAACACAACAGTGGAGCAATTAAAACAAATGTGATTTTCCAGATCAAAACTTCTGCCTGCTAATTGCTATATGGCACCTATCCTAGTACTACAAGTTTCCCTTCCAGCTGTTTTTATTTCATGATACATTTTGCAATCCTCCCAGGACCAGTCCTGAGAGCTGACATGAAGACGCTGTGTTGCAAAAAAAAAAAAAAAAAAAAAGGCAAGAGAGCTATTGAGCGTTTAGGATTTTGCTGCGATGAACTGTGGCAAGGAAGGCCTTTGAGAACAATTGGCATTTCATGCCATGAGCATTTTGTTTGCAAATGTGTTTCCAATGAAGATAATTTATTTATGTGCACTCCCTCTTAAACTATGTGGCTGTGACCATGTGCAGGCAAGCTCCAAGAGGCAGGCTGGGGTCCTTCCCTTCCTTGGATAGTTATGGCCCAGGGCTATAATTACTTTATGCACTTAACTAATAGATAGATAACAGCACTTGTGGAGATGATCTAAGCAGCAATCTAAGGCAATGTATACATGGCCCAGTGGAGTGATGCTTGTGAATGCCAAAGAACACTCATTTAGTGTGTTTGAGCACATACCCTACCATTTTAGCAGCCCCTTTTTGGTGGAAAGTTGGAATCTAAATGTAAGAAGTAAATAAATATATAAAAATATTTTGACTGAGGCAGTAAATTGCCAGTTTTGCCCATTGAGGAGTAAATCCCACCGAAGTCAATGTGACTTATGCCTTTTCCGCACCTTACCTTATCCCGTTGCCCTGTGGTGGGAAGGGAGAGCGACAGGAATACTTCCCTCTGCACCAGACCGGCTCCCTGCAGGAGGGAGCGCGAGCGACACACCTCTTCCTTCCACAGTGCAGCCGGGCTCTTTCCAATGCTGTACTGGAGCAGGAAGCGTCTCCATCACACTTCGGGGCCTTCCACAGGGCAGGTAAGCATGGGAGTGCCTCACAATCGGGGGTCATTGATGGAGAAAATCTGTCAATGATTTACATTGTGATCATGCCAAGCGGCAATGCAAGGACAGGATCATGACAACTTCCTGGGGAAGCATCATCGCAGTCCCACTCTCTCATGTCCTCATGCTGGGACACCATGTCCATGTGAAAAGGGCCTTACACCCAAGGGAATGTAGGATTAAAATGCATTGATTGGTTAGATGAACTGGTCTTGGTTATGGATCATTTAAACAGTCCTATCTCATCATTTTGGGCAGAAGAGTTATTCTTATTTTGCTCTTTAATTCTTAATTTTCATTTTGAAAAGTGTTTGTATGAGTCTATAGATGGCAATGACCAATTTTTATTGTTGTTGTTGTTGTTATTTTTAATCTCACTAGCCTCATTTCCTGAAGAATGGAATTTCTTTCTCTGCCCTCAAATCACTTGAAGTGATCTTAGCTACTAACACAGGCCCTTTCCATCTTATATTTTGTTGTCAGTACCAACGGGAAAGGACTCAAATTTAAACTTTGGACCTTTAGATGAGCAATCCCATGTCATTCAAAAAACTTGTATGGCTTGATTCTCTGCTCTGTTGCAATGGTTGCAATTTGTTTAGCATTGCTTGTGGCCAGGCCTGCAAATAACTCAGGATTGTTCAGTTCCACTTGCTGTGAAATGTTTTTAGGCCATGCCCTTAAAAACTATAGTTATTTCTTACACTCTTGATATTAAAACTCTGAGAGGAGGTACTAGCTTTGCTTTCTGAGCTGTAATGGTAGCAGAATTTAGGATCAGTCCAGATGTGGAAAATGGATATTCTCTCCCCGCCTCCGGAGAATGTGAAACTGGCATGACAGCACTATCATTGCCCTTGACGTTGCACATATATTTCTTGAGTCTCATGGTTGCCTACAGTCAAGCAGGTTTAGCAGGCTTTTAGAACATCTCAGAAAACTACAAGAAACTGTTTACTAGAGGTTACAATGGATAAATATGTGTGCTGCCAGCAGTAAGACTGCTTTATAAAACCATTATGCACCTCCCAGTATACGAGAGTACCATGGTAAGAAAACAGCTTGTGTATACAAAAGGGATGGAGCTTGGAAAACTGGTTTTGGGAACCAGAACTCCCTGAAGGTCCCAACCAGCATGGTCAATGTGATCAATAAAGTGGAAACATCTGTGAGTGAAGTTCAACGAAAGATGGTTGATCATTTTTTCATCCAAGGCATTCACTCCAGAAACAGAAAGGTCTGTTTCCCTTGTTGATTGAGAAGCAACTGTCTAACAACCGAACCTCCTTGCACAGTGAACTCTAGCATGACAGGGATTTTTCTGCCTGTTGCACCAAAGCTTGCTCACAGAAGGAATGGAAACATCAGGTATCTGCTTTTTGATCCACAGGGGAACAGGCCTCTGTCAATCCCAGCAGCTGCTTATGTTATCACCTTGAACTGGCTTCGGTAGACATCAGATATCATTTTGATATCATAATTCGGTCCTGTTTTGCCACCAGCCAAGTGTTTGTGAGGCCCCCGAACAAGCACCGAGCTAGGCATGGCTATTAAATGCTGACTCATCTTTGATTACACCAAGGCAAGCCAGAAACTGCCAGATCTGCTTTAGGAGACCTCCTAAACAAACACCTTCATTAAAGATGCATGCTGACACAAAGAGACCCCTGCCCTGAGCAGGAACCCTGGTGAGCTGGACGCTCAACTGCCCAAGCAAGCTGCATCTGCATACCAGCCATCCTATTGTCAATTCGGACCTTAACTCAATCATGTAAATTCTGACCTTTCAGAGACATTGTCTTGTGCCCAAACCTCATTGTTTTCACCCCAGACCAGACTAGCCCATGGTCATACCTTCCCTAATAAAAAAACCCAGTTCTGAGAGTTCCTCGGATCTCTCACTGGACCGTCCGTTTGGACTACCTTGCTGCCGCGTCGCCAGGCGATTTCCTTTCAGCCGCCACGCCGAGTTTCTTCACTTCCATCTCCGGCTTCTCCAGGACTATGAGAAAGGTGTCGTATCACCCATTTTCCTCCAAAACTCTCAATTCCTATGTCTTAGTTAGCTGTGCGGTTGTATTTTCTTAACTATTTGTCTGCTTGTTAATAAACATCATTGTTGCCATTTTAAACTGTCTGACTGCTCACTGACCTGAACCTGTATACATAGGGTAAAAGATCCCCACAAAGTTACCCTGCCTCTCGCTAGCTTAAGTGAATGCTTCAGCTAATTTCCCCACCATTTGTTGTTGTTGTTTGGTTATTTGGGTGCCCCTCCCGGGACCCCCAGCTCACAGGGTGACACTTACTGGCCAGTGAGGTCTGGGGAGGTCTGGTGGAATCTGTAACTTAGCACCATAGTTGTACTGCCAGGTAGTATGTAATGGTCATACAGAATTCCACTGCTAAGAACAAATATAGATGTGTAACAGCATTCGGTTCACATATTGAACATATCGGGAATTTGATAATAAGTTTGCAAACAGAATAAAATTCTGCCCCATCCCTACCTGCTCATTTCTGTTCATCAACCAACCTCTGGCCATTTCTACACTACATTGTTATAGTGCTATTATTCTGCTTTCAACATCCTGTGGAATTCTGGGGTTTGTAGTCTATTGAGGCCAAAGAACTCTCTGGCTGAGAATTCTCAAGGCCCCTCCCTAAACTGCAAACCCCAGGATTCCCTAGGAGGTTGAAAGTGGAATAATAGCACTATAGCAGTGTAATGTGGAATTGGCCTCTGTTAATGGCTTAGGTACAAGGGCTGGTAAAAATGGCAATAAACAGGGGAACAGACCCCCGCCAATCCCAGTGACTGCTTACCAATAATTGGGTGTTGTTGGGGAACGATCTGATTGGAATCCATTACATAGTACCATTGTTATGGGTGTATCATAATGTAATGGTCATATAGGATCTTGCCTAATACTATACATCTGATTATTTGTAAAACCTGTGAAAGTAAAAATGTGTTAATTTTAAATTAGGTCTCACAGAATTTCTATTGTCTTTGCTGCCCCACATGAACATGGCAAGACCTCTTCACTCTAGCCTGGACAATATAGGGAGCCATTTTTTTCCTATTTCTAATTACCGAGTTTCTCAAAAGTGCCCCCCCCAAAAAAACACCTTCCATTTTGCCTTTTTCCTAGGAATGGGACACAGACCCGCTGCATCAAAAATTATTGTTAAGGGGGGAAAGTTTCAGGGACTGGGCTTGTACTGATGGAAAAAGGAACACAGATAGAGGAAACAGATAAATAGATGTCATGTATGGTGTCTTTGTTTCCCGAAATGATAGATTGTTCCGGAGAAGCAGTTAGCAAACAAATGGTCATCTTTGCCCAGTGCAGCCAGGTTTTTAACTTGCTTCACCTCCCCGGCTGTTTCTGCCAACCTAAAGCGAACTTACAATAGCTCTGCATCACAGGGAAGTACAATCCATTGTTAAGTTGTATAATTTATCACCATTGAGGGTAAAAGACCATTTTCTGTTCCTTTCTTCCTTTTCCACCAAAGATTCTTAAACAAGATAATTTCCAATTTTAGATATTTTGGGTAGGTCAAATTGGAAAAGGGTTTTTCTCCCTCCACCTCAAAGATGCAACACACTGAAGGACAGAGTAAAGCAACAAGCAGATGAAACAATACACTACTGGTTTCAAATGGTTATATTTGTTTCGTCTATGCATGATAAATTTTAATTTAGCCTCAGATCAACTGACTCCATGCAAGTTCCCAGATATCAGCAATTGAATATAGATAACCTTGATTGTTGACCTGTGCTGAGCAGTGATTGTCTAGTTTCACAAAGCCACAATGTGGGGGTTGACACAAAGCCAATCTGGGTTGTATTTCTATATTTGGTACCCATTGTTGTGTGAGTTGCTTATCACCCTGGATGCATGTGGCAATAAGCTATTTATTTTATGATGCAGATATGGCAGAAATGGATGTGATCAACTCAGCTTAAGATAGAGCTAAGCCTCACTGAATTATTTAATTACTTCATGGGTGACACAGGGGAGATGGATAATAATTACCCAGCATTCATCTGTAACCTATGAGAAAGGAACCAGGATGAACAAATTACTCCAATCATACAATGGCTACAAGAGGTGGGCTTTCACATGGTATTTTGAGGGTTCACAAGAAGCCCAGGTGTTATTTTCCAAAGGAAGGAAGGAAGGAAGGAAGGAAGGAAGGAAGGAAGAGGGGCAAACTCCCCATCTCATTATAAACATGGGCAACAAAGCACGGTTAGCCAACTGGATGTTCTCCAGCTGTTTTGGATGGCAGTTCCCACAATCCCTTACCATTGGCTATGTTCCCTGGGGATGATGGGATTTGTTGTCCCACATGTCTGGAGGAGTCTCAGTTTCCTACACTGCTCTGAAACATCAAAGTAATGTTCTTGTCACTTATGGATGTTAAAGAAGTAGTGCAGTGGTTCTCAACCTGTGAGTCCCCAGATGTTTGTGAACTTCAGCTCCCAGAAGCCCTGACCATGCTGAAGTCCACAAACATCTGGGGACCCACAGGTTGAGAACCACTGCTCTAGAGGCATTGGATCTTGTCTGATCTTGGAAGCTAAGCAGGATCAGCCCAGGTTAGTACTTGGATGGGAAGACCACTGATGAATACCAGGTTTTGTAGGCTATATATTTCAGAGGAAGGAACTGACAGAACTGCCTCTAGGTATCCTTTGTCTCCCTGCAAAAAACCCTGTGAAATTAGTGGGGTCATCATAAAGTTGAAAGGTGACTTGAAGGGACATGCACACATACTGACATCTACTCAGAAGTAATTTCCAATGAGCTTTATAACCTTCCAAATAAGTGGGTATAGGTTTTCAGTTTAAGGAAATTAAGAAAGAAATGCCAAAAGAACCACAGAGAGAAGTTAGATTTCATGCTCACATGCCCCCCCCAAATGGAGAGTGCAAAAAGGAACAGAGAGGTGTACAAGCTCTTGCTAAATCAAAGAGACGGGGCGAAATAGATTGCCAAGTGGGAATATGAGGAGTGGTAAACTGAAGACACAAAGCTAATAACAAAAATTGATTGAAGTAGACCAGTGGAAGAAAACCTCCAGATCGCTAGTGGGTCCATTAGAATATTAGATGTGAAAAACTGTCCTCAAAGACAGAGCTGTTACGGGGGGGGGGGGGGGAGCCAAAGAAATTATTTGCTTCAGTCTTCATAATGGAAGAAATTGGCAAGGAAGATGACAACACTTTGTTTTCCTTCCTAAAACACATTCCGAAGAGTTGTTGGGATTTTCAGTCCACCGCTTGGAAGCCAACCAAGAATTTTCAAGCTCTCCTATCTTCAGTGCAGCATGACAGAAAGAGTAGGGGTGTAAATCTTTGTGAATTTCTTTCTCATAGGCAAGAATATATATATATTACCATTTTCCCCCTTGATGTGGAATAGTCCATGAAAATGGGGCAGTTTTTGAAGGATACTCACAGTTCAGTATTTATTTTGCACACATACACACATGCACAGAGTGTAGGGAGGTTGTGCAGAAGAAGACATTTCTTTTAATATAATTATTTAATAAATTAATTAATAAATAATTATTTAATTTAATTAAGCATTTCATTGTTTTGTTTAAACATGTGTGTGTTTGTGTGTGTGCATGTAAAAAAAACCCCTCTGTTTTTTAAAATGTTTGTAAGCTGCCTTAGATCCTGTGTGAGGAGAAAGACAGGATATAAATTAAACAAAGTTACCCAAGGGGTGCAACCACAGCAAATAGAAGCGTTCAAGATGTGAATGGTTTTCACTGTCTTGATGCTTGAAAATTGGGGACTTAAATGTTTCATAGCAGAAGGTCCTCTCCCTGGTAGCTATACAAGTCTGGCTGCACTGATTGATTTTAATCTTCTGCAGAACTTCAGTTGTCGCACAGTCACAACCATCATTTGGTGACGGGAAATAGTGATAATGAGAATGATGATGAAGAGGATGATGACATGGATGATACGCTAAGCTCCAGAAAACATTTGGGAGAAAAAAAATTGGCTAATAAATATTGTTTGGACTGACTTTAGAATCCTCAGGAGTGAACAAGGTCCACCACAGAGCTTATGGTGATGGAGGTCACCTCCATGAGAATGTATTTTTTTAAATATTTTATTTTATTTGGTGTAAAACACAAAAACATTTCCATACTCACGAAACAATTATACTATACACCCACCTAACTAACCCACGTCCCAAACACACTACTAACCAAACCATACAAAAACACATACAATAAGTATGACAATACAATATTAGTTCCCCCCTTTCCCCACCACAGAGCTTATGGTGATAGAGGTCACCTCCATGAGAATGTATGAACTCCTTTGACTTCAGAGTTTAAGCCAGATCAGGCTTCTTGCGATGTCTGGGTGGAGTTAAGAAAGATTATTTCCTCTAACAGAATTGACAATGCTGGAGTGGATTAGGTCAATGATCAGGCTTGGTATAAGGCAGCTCCCTGTGAGATCCAGACACGAATTGACTCTTGCTCTGGAGAGCACCCTATGCAACAGAGGGGAGAACCTGCACCCTTCCAGAGACTGGGAATATATTCTTTTCTCCCTGGTAAGTCATGAGTTCAGTCCTATACCAGGACTGGAGCTTGCAACCTTCTGCAATCTGAATGATTCATTTAATCTAGCAACAGCCCTGATGCAAGATTTTTGAGATAAGAATAACTATCTACAGCTGAGGTTTTCATACAAGTAATCCAAATGAATTTCAATGGGAGGTGGCTGGGTCGGTTTGATGCCAAACCCCTTTGGTCTCCCAGGCTTGTAAATACACTTGTGTTAACAATTATGGAAGACTTGCTCAGCGCTCCTTCAGGGTGAGCAATGCTTTGTGCTTACCACAGGCATTCTGTCATCTTATTAGCTATGAACATCAGAGAGAACTCTATCCAATAGCTTTGAAAAGAGGGTCCAGGAATAACTTTGGATGGAAGGAGGGGTGCAGGTTTCAATCCACAATACAGTGTGAAAATAGAATGGACTAGAAAGGGGGGGAAATACTTTGGCTGTTGTTTTTCTTTAATCTTTGGCTGCAAATGCTATTGAGCATGAACGGAAACCGGTGTAAATTCTCCCAGTGTATCTGCAGTTATGATCAACAGCCCTGAGAGCAAACCAATTCTGCAACAAGGAAATACGCATTTCATACGCAGTAAAATATGCATACATTTACATGCTGGAATTTTTTTTTCAAGATTAAAACATTAGATTTCATCTATATAGTGACTACAAGGTCCCAGTGTGTTTACTCATAGATCAGGTAGAACAGTTTTTTTTCTCTCCTCAGTCTTTTGGACTACAATTCCCATGTTGGTTGGGGATGATGGGAGTTAACAGGAAAAAAAGGGGTTCTGACATGGACAGAGCTGGTAAACAGATAGCAACAGTAAAGAAGAAAGAGTTGCAGCAGTGGCAGATCAAGAATCTGGAGAAATGTTGGTGGGTTCCCTAATAGAACATGAGGCTTGATAACCTGGTCCTACTGAACATTCAGGTCAAGATAAAATAAACCCATTGGTGGAACTCAAGTCTCTATCAGGATCCCTACACCATTGTGAAAGAGGAAGGAGGAAGCTGCTGTCTTCTCCTCCCTTCCTCACTGGTTATACAATAGCAATAGCGGGGGGTCATGGATGTAGTTTCATCCCATGGCTATCGATTGCCTGTGAAGCTATGCCCAAGAGCCTTATGGTTTCTCCTACTCACCTGTGAAAGGTGGAAGACAGCCTCTTCCCTCAGCATAGGGTTGTTCCTTCTTTTCCAGGTGTGTGAGGGCAGCCAGAATGTTGCCAGGCCCAGCTGTGGCAATGGAACTGCATCTGCAAGTGCTCTATTCATGGAGTATTCTGCAAGATGGTGGCAAGGGGCATTGTGCCAGAAGGCCCAGGAGTGCTCCTTCTGCAACACTGAAAAAGAATGCATATGCAGGTATAACTGGGGTTATACCTGTGTATGCCACCAAGGGGAAATTAAGCCCAGACTCCCACCTTTCTTGATATATGTCTTTCAAAAAATTTATTAGAGGAATTGGTATATTGCTATACAATGTCAATCTAATGATAATTAGAGAAAGCCAGCATGTTATAATGGTTTGAACACAGGACTATGACCCTGGAAACTAGACTTTGATTCCTTGCTTGGCCCTGGAAAATCAGTGGGTGACCTTCAGGTTATTACACTTTCTCAGGCCCCAGAAAATAGGGTTGCCTTAGGGTTGCCATAAGTGTGAAATGACTTGGAGGTACACAACAACCACAGCAACAATTACTTGAGCAATATCAGAATATAGCGCCCATAACTTTCTTGGATGTTTTCTCTCATTCCATGAATTTGGAATATTCACTTTTCTTTTCCCACACTGATTTTTTTAAAAAAGACAATTCCATTCCCTGGGGATGTATCTGGGAGAGAAAACATCTGCTTCCCTCTCCCAATGATTTCACCATATTCTTATCAAAGAAGAATTGCATTCTATGAGTAAAAGAAAACTCTGATGAAGAAGCCTTTCTTGGGTCATAACAAACAACAAAGCATTGTGGCTAAGGACTGAAGAAGCTGTTTCTCTTTCTTCTGTGTTGGAATATTTTAAGGGTGCAGCTATGGAGACAAAATTAGGACTTTGCTCCCTTCCATGGGAATTTTGCTGCCACAAATGAAATTTTCCTTCTGTCTCCCAATTTTTTTTGCATTGAAGAGAGTGAGACCCTGAAAACCATTCACACACAGAACCCTTACACTGGCTGTCTTCACATTCCTTTGGTCACTTTTCTTCAGATCCATAAATTGTATTCCTGATTGCTCCACTGAAATTTTATATTACTACAGTTCTAGAAATTTGGGGGTTGAAGGGAAATGTAATTGTTGACAGAGTTCTTATTTGAAAGGGACATTTTGTCTCCCCAGCCCCACTCATTCAGACATTATTTTATTCCATCCTCTGACAGCTTGGTCATTTTTAAAATTTCCAGATGACAATCTGTGTACGGGGTTTTTTGTTTGTTTTGCACACGTGTGTGCACATAACTGCATTTTTGCAACTACTTTCTCCTAACCTACCGCCTTTTGTAATTAATTCTGCACATTTTTGCATACAATTTCCTCCAATGTGCAATTGTGCATGTGTTGTATGGTATTTCCTCTAAGGCCTGTGCCCTCGGACCAGACAGCTATCTTGAAACATTGGGAGAACTGCAAGAAGCAAAGAAAACAGTGCTCCCATTTGCATATCATTTTGGAAAGTGTGACTGTGGTTGGCTTGTATTAAAAAATAGAAAGCAAACCAATTTTGTCCCCCTCTTTAATTGTGGCCAAGTGTGCACACAGGTGGAAAACACAGAAAATGTTTCCTGATGAAATCTTGCAGCCTGTGCATCGCTTCTCAAACAGCCCCACTTCAGCTCGTCTATATTGCAAATTTTCTCAAACTAATCCGAAATTATCTGGAGAATATATATATGCTTTCACTTTAAATTGCTGTGTGTTCTGTTTGGGAATATGGTAATTAAGAAGGAGGCTGACCCTTCACAACATAATATGGTCTTATCTCCTTAATGCTGCCCTGATTAAGCCACGGTCAGTGGGGTGGAGGAAAGAGAGGAAAAAGATTGTACAAAGAAGGATATTAATAACAACGAAACCTAAAATGAACAGCATAAACAGATTTTATTTGGATGAACTGGAGTGTCACGTAGGAGACTGAGCTTGGAGCTGGCAGAGAAAAACAGGTTTCTTTCTTTCTTTCTTTCTTTCTTTCTTTCTTTCTTTCTTTCTTTCTTTCAAGTTCATACCTTTCCTGACACGGCAGTCGAACGTTGCAACATTACATCTTTTCAACCATATCTAAAAGGCCAATTTCAGGTTTATTCCTCTTCACAGTTTATGGCCAAGGTTCAGCAGGTGTAAACCAGTAATAGCTGCAGTCCAGGCCTGGAACTTTGCCAGTAACAGATGTGTTCAGTCAAATGACTAATTGAAAACCTTAAACAAAATCAGCAGCCCGGCTATTTTGCCTGCATAATAAAGCGCAGCTGATAAAGGCGGTGGAAGACGAAGGGAGGTGGGGGAGAGAGAAAGAAAAACACCCACCCCTCTCATCACCAATGCCATTAACAATCATGAGTAAAGATGAAAACAACGCATGGTTTATTCTGCAAATGAAGGCATATAACGAGATGACGTCCCCGGAGTCCATTACCAATTTTAATAATACATCAAGGAGCCTGAGCAAACAGTTTGGATGTGAAAGCCAAACATAGCAAACTACTTACTGTTACCGCATTGAGAGACAACTCCCAGCGCTACGAATTTAACAAATTTATAAAGGTACATAACACGATAGCTATTAGCTAAATTAAAAGAAAGCCATTACTGACTGCAGGCTCGCGCACCATTTTTTTTGTTTGTTTGTTTTGCCAGCCAAAAGCGCCCACCAAGCCTAAAACTCCAAATTCAAATGAATTTTCTCTTACAAGTGAAAGTACTATACTTGGAGTCAAATTATGTGCATGAATAATAAAACACCATCTAATTAAAAACTGTCGTTAAATATGCAAAAAAGGAAGGGGGGAAACCCTCCTAATGATAATGAGATTGTGCAATACCTCTGAGCATAGCACTTTATAAATTACTCAGAAGTGGTAGCTGGCTTGACCTGTACGGTAGATAATGGAATGGCTTTGAAAAATTCTCTGCAATTGCTTCTCGTGGTGCCCTGCTTTTGACAGCAAAAGTAAACAGCTAATCCTTACAGTTGGAAGGCAAGATGAACCCGGTGTAGCTTCCATTCCCAGCAGGGGCAGCTGGTGAATTCCACGTCAGAGGTGTAGTGAATTTGCTCTGGGTTTTATTGAATACTGAAGCTAAGATTGCCCACGCCACTGTATTTCCAGTTTCTATGTATGCTTGTGAAAGCTGGACAGTGAGGAAAGCTGATAGGAGGAAAGTCAGCTCTTTGGAATGTGGTACTGGGGAAGAGTTCTGTGGATACCATGGACTGTTAAAAAGACAAATGAATGGGTCCTGGAGCAAATGAAGCCTGAATTCTCCCTAGAAACCAAGATAACTAAACTGAGGCTGTTGTACTTTGGACATCTCATGAGAAGACATGACTCACTAGAAAAGACAATAATGCTTGGCAAGGTAGAAGGCAATAGGAAAAGAGGAAAACTGCATTTCAGGTGGACAGACTCAATCAAGATACATTGCTGAATCTTCAAGACCTGAGCATTGATGTTAGAGTGGCTTAGAGATGCCTCATCCAGAGGGTCGCTGTAGGTCAAGCTTAACCTGATGGGAGTTAACGGCAACAATAAATGGGCTATCAAGGGTGCCGAATCTATTTCAGGGATACAGTCCAGCACTTTGGAGAGCTCCTTTAAGGTCTGTCATAAAACACGGAGTAGATATCCTTCAGACATCATATGGGTGCCACCAACTACTCCTAATTCCCAGGGTTAACATGGTTTTAATTCAAGACCGTCTTTGAAGGTGAGAAGAGGCTTGGAAAGTGGGAGAGACTGGGACAGAGTTTCTATGATGCGACCCATTCCTGCTGGTTCCTTTCAAGCACGCCACAAGGCCACTGGTTTCTGTGCCATTTATGCATACATGTAACAGGTTGGCCACTCACACTGCCATGAAGCCTGGTTGCATGTTGTATATTTGGAATTACCCTTCTAACAAGATAATGAGTGACAGCAGAGAACATGATTAGCTCATTCAGTGACTGAATAAATATCTGGCAAGTTTTCCTCTGTATTAACCTATAATGTTGTCTGCATTTAGCAACACACATGGGAAGGGGAGGGAGAGAGGCAGAGAGAGATGGACTTATATCCTGTCTTTCCTCCCAAACTGGGACTCAAGGTGGCTTACATCTAGATTAAAGCTAGATTAAAAATAGACACAGCTTAAAACACAATTGCAGGAATTATAATATCAGAACACTATTGAATTATAAAGCAATTCAAAATCATGTAAAGCACCCATCTGTTAAAGGCTCCTTCCTCAACATTCAGCTAATTGCCAAACACATATCTGTATCTCTATTAAATATCTTATATTCAAAAGAAAAAAAAAATCAAAGTAAGGCAGTATCTTACGTTCCTGTTATCTGTTATCTCCTCCAACCAAAAATGACTGCAAGGTATCAGACAGATCTTTCCCAGTCTTGCTATAAAGCAGTGGTTCTTAACCTGTGGGTCCACAGATGTTTTTGGACTTCAGCTGCCAGAAGCCCTGAGCATTGACCATAGTGGCTGGGGCTTCTGGGAGCTGAAGTCCACAAACATCTGGAGATCCACAGGTTGAGAACCACTGCTTTAAATGATGAAGGCTGAGACTTTCAGCCAGAACCAACCTGGAACCTTCTTCCAGGATCAACCAACCAAGGCCATTTCTGCACTATACTCTTATAGTGCTATTATTCCACTTTCAACATCCTGTGGAATTCTGGGGTTTGTCGTTTACTGAGGTCAAAGATCTCTCTGGTTGAGAATTCTAAGGGCCCTTCCCTACACTGCAAACCCCAGGATTCGATAGGATGTTGAAAGTGGTATAATAGCACTATAACAGTGTAGTGTGGAAATGGCCCAAGCCATTTTTCTGTCTGAGACAAAAAGACAAGATGCTACCCCACTTCCTTTCCACATACAGAAGCAAATAATTATGTGAGTTGAATCTTACTTCAAAACTGGCAATGGGATAATGAGGGGCAGGACTCTGCTTAGGAAGTGCAGGATGGGTTATGATGCATTGGAAAAGATGGGGCTGTGGAAGGTGGCCTCCACAGCAATGGGGTGATGAACCAATTCCAGGTCCCAATCCATGCGTCAAAGGAGCTATGCACAGTGCCGAACTCTATCTGCAAATATGTTTATCATTGTGGATAGCTCATCTAAAGTTCAGGCTGAACTAAAAAAAAAAAAAAAGGGAAGTAATTATTAAATATATTATTAAAAGAGGTGATTAAATATTAGAAAATCTGAATTGCAATATTGTTCATCGTTGAGCATAAGATGTTACATTATTGTATTAAAAGGATAAATGGTGGAAGTTTAAGATTAACAGTAGAGGTTCTATATAATTTTATTATTATTATTAAAAGAAGATGTTATTGGATACAATCATAAAGATTAATTCAAGGTTTAAAAATGTATAAATGGAACATAAATATGAGGGAGGAGGGAGGAATGATGAATGAAATTTGTATTTGTTAAATGAAGAATATTTGTATAAGATGTTTTTTAAAATAGTAATATAAAAAAAATAAAGTTCAGGCTGAAACAGATTTGCCACCCCACTGATATGGAATCCCTGGACAGAGAACATTAGATAATTGCTATCTTTAAATGTTTGAATGGAATGCTATGTAGAAGGCAGAGCAAATTTGTTTACTGCTGGTCAAAAAGACTAGAATATGAACAGATAGATTCAAATTACGAGAAAATAAATTCCACTAAAATATTAGATTTTTTTCTTTTCTATAAGATCTATTCAGTAGTGAAATAGATTCTGTCTTTGGAGGTTTTTAAACAGAGGTTGGATGGGCATCCTTTGGTTTAGTTATGTGTTTCTACATGGAAGGAGGTTAAACTAAATGGACCTTGCAGTTCCTTTAAAATCCAAGATTCTACAATTACAGCTATGGACATGATGGTGGAAGTGCATATGGATATGGGGTTGAGAAGAGGCCTGAGCATTTGTCCTCCTACGAGTTTTCCCTCAATGGATTTAGCAATTACGGAGAGGACACCACCAAAGACCACTGATTCACACAGAGCTGCACACAGATTGAAGCTAAAGCTCTTTTTAAACAACACAAGGGCTTACTGGCACCAAGAGGCTTTCCACAAATTACAGGATGTGGAATCAGATTTTTATGCTCGGCGTTTGAAGTTGGCAAGTTGCCTTGTACTCAATATGCCATTAAATTGCCATCCCTTAAAATAATTTCCAAGCATTCATCGATGAAATCCAAAACTTGGTATATCAGAGGAGATTTTTATTATTATTATTTTATTCCTTGCTGGAGCACTTTGTGGCATGCCGTTAGTTCACACAGGGTGATACACATGTTCATTTCAACCTAGCGAGCTGCACCTTTGGGCCACCTGAGCTAAGGTAAAAGGGGAGAATATGTGAATTGCATGGCTTCATCTATCAGATTCTGAGCTGAGCTCAGCCATGGAAACCCACTGGATAACCTTTGGGGGCTAGTCACACTCTTTTGGCCTTAGAGGAAGCCAACAGCCAACCCCCTTGGGGCTGGACCTGATGGCCATTGTGGTCTATTCCAACTCTACAATTCTAAGATTCTATGTATGACAAAAGAAGTATGGGCTCCTCATTCTATGGTATCATCACCACCAGCATGGGTGACTTTATGCCATTGCAGTTAGCTGCTTTCTGCTAAGGGAGACCACTAGTACATCTTCAGAGAGATAACTAATTTGTCATAGTTTAGAAAAGAAAGAAAGAAAGAAAGAAAGAAAGAAAGAAAGAAAGAAAGAAAGAAAGAGGGAGGAAGGAAGGAAGGAAGGAAGGAAGGAAGGAAGGAAGGAAGGAAGGAAAGTGAGGAGTGGCAACCTTTAACCTAACCCATTTATTCTAGCACTCAAATCCTTGGTGGATTAGAATCCCATTCCCTGGACAAAGTGTAATACTCAAGCCTCAGGTATAAACACACAGTTACATGGTTTATAGAGTGAAATGGATTACAGAAAAGGACAACTGTAACACTAGTCATCAGCAGTGGTTGGTGGCTCCTGTGTCAGTGGGATGGTGAATCTGCTCCAGGTTTTTGCTAGCTTTAAATCAGTTATCTAAAATGCTGATTCTATTTAGGAATAGAATTCAATACCATGGAGAGATCTCCTGAAGCTTGGATTGAAGGCTGCCACTGATATGGGCACCACCAGCTATGGCAGATGCCCACAAATCTTCAAAAGACTGGCTTTAAACCTCTTTTTTGGTCCATCTAAGTTAGTATTTGCAACATTCATGGGTGGAATCTCTCTGAAACCCTTGAGAGCTTCCAGCAATCATTGGTGAGAATGCTGAACTAGATAGTGGTCATTCCCCAACCTACTAGAAGATGCCAAAATTGGAACCTCAGACCTCCTTTTCTGCCATGGTACTACAATATATGTTTAATAGGCTAATCTTTGTGATTGTGGACTGTACTTCTTATTGGCTGTACTTGTTATTGGGAGATATATCTAATGAAAGATGATTTAAGTCTGTGCTTAAGTCCTGCACTTAATAAGGCCTTTGGAGCTTCCATGGAGAGCAAATAAATAAAGGAATCACATCCCCAAATAACCTTTATATATCATTTGCTTACCCATGGCATCAAGTACATATGACCTTTTATTTATTCAGCCATAAATGTGTGAGCTCATTGAGAGCACATAAAATTCAAAGCCACCTGTGGTCGTCATGGAAACCACTCTGTTTGCTGAATATTTTCTCTTTTTCTCAATGCATATTAGAGTCTATTGGCAACCAGAGGAATACCTTAGCTAAACGTGCCTGATAAATTGAACTAGTTAGCATAGCTGTTATGGTTTTAAGCACCATGGAACTAAGGGATTCTTCCTTTCTTTCTTTCTTTCTTTCTTTCTTTCTTTCTTTCTTTCTTTCTTTCTTTCTTTCTTTCTTTCTTTTGCAGTCACTTTGATGAAGAATAAATGTGTGTGCTTGCTTAGCATACATTCCAACAACCTGTTCCAATCTGGATAGTGCCTGTGCCACAAATGGGGCCGGCTTGACTATGAGACAGGGGGAGGCAACTGCCTCAGGCTGCAGATGCTGGAGGCCACAGCATCCTCCCTCTCACACTAAATCCCCTAAATTAGATGGCTCTGTGCCTATTCAAGTGCTTAACTACAATGAAGGGTCTTACTTCACTGGTCAATACAGAAATAAAAAAGAATTGAAGTAAACAGGAAATGACTTCCAGATATTTCCTGTTTTGGAAAAAAAGAAATTTCCTGGGCCTAAAGTGTCCAGGGGGGATAAAATATGGCAAAAATGCCCCCCAGAGGTCATTAGAGGTATTTGGGGGCAATTTTTTTAGCCCACGCTGTTCTATAGTGTTAAGATGAAGGAACTGCATGGAATATGGCATCTAGAAGGGAAAAAGAAGCCCCTTTTCCTTGTTTTTTGTGCTGTCATGATAACTCACTCCCACTGGCAAACTGCCATGATGGTATAGATAACAAGGCAATCAGGCTGTTCAGCAAAAGCTGTATTTGCTGGCTTGTCTTTGCTATATAATAGTCTGACAGAGATCTGGTCCATCTTAACCAAGCACAGTCAACTCTGACTACCAGTGGTTCTGTATGACTTCAGTAAGGGTTTTTTTCCAGCCCTACAGGGAGGGTCTCTATTCTTTCTTCTTGGCAAGAATGGAAATAATATTTGAAAAATGCCCCCCTCCAACATATTTCTTAAGGGTTGAGAAATTCTAACAAGAAACTTCACCGTTTGGGATTTATTCTGTGCAAAATTTGTACATAGTTGTTTTCTTCAGGAAACTGTATTTTTGGTGCATGAAACATCATTTTCTGCTGCTTCTTATGGAGAAAAGTCTGTGATTTGGGACTTATTCTGTGTAAAATTTGCACTCAGTTGATGTGCCCAGAAAATAGCATTTTCTGGGCAGAAGATATTTCTGCATAGAAATATTATTTTCTGCACAAAAAATGCTGTTTCCTTTACAGAAAATGCCATTTTCAATGCAGAGCCACCGCATGTGAATTTTGCGCAGAATAAGTCCTGAACTGTGAAATAAGTTTCCAAAATGGTGTAGTTTTCAAAGAATTTCTCCTAGCAGAAAGAAAATTGCTAAAATTAGTTGTTCCTTCCATCAAGTAGAAGATTATACCTGAGAATTACACCCCTGGTTTTTGGTTTCCCTGCCAGGCACCAACCATGTTGATCCCTGCTTAGCTTCCTGTATCATCCCAGCGATGACTGTGGTGCATTGGGATGAAATGAATGGCCACCACTGTGCTTTATCCTTGGTGGTATACTGCTTTGCTAATGGAATCTGTTCAGCTTGCTGCCTGGTTAGATTTCTGACAGTTACTAAAATAGTTTAGTGACTGCAGGGGTGGAGGGAGCTCAGGCAACCAGTGATAGAAACTGGGCTTGGTTTCAAAAATAATCAATATCTTGCATATTTAAGAGTACATGCAGCCTTGTCGCATTTTGGTGTTCATTGTACTCAGCAGCAGACCGAGCACACACACCTTCACCTAACATCTTGTTCTGTTTTTATCCATCAAAGCACTCCAGGCTCACTCACTGATCTCCTGCTATATTATTCCTGCAGCTGTTTTGTGCCCTTGTAATGGTTTCAAGCTTTCGTTCCAACAGCATTTGCTGTGTGCCAGAGAATTTTGGCCATGGCTGTAATCTCAATCATTATGCCCATAGAGGAAACCATTGTTAATGAGAGCGATGAGGAAGTATACAAGCTGTTTCAGTTACAGCCTGCTGAAAACGTCAGATCAGCATACTGTTTCAAGAGGAGGGAGGAAGATGGAACAAGTTGCTGCTAGCATGGGGATCCTTAGAAAGATTGGATGCAATTGGAGAACAATTTATGTGGGAGTCAGAAGGACTGAACTGGAGCAGACGTGCAGACTCTTAAGAGGATAAAAATGGAGGTGGAAAGAATATTCATAATTATTTGTTCCCAGGTTGAAAAATTGTTTTGTTTTGTTTCCCAGAATCAGGAAAACCCAAAAAGGAGACCAGTAAGAATTATGCACAGTTTTCTCTTAATTTTTGAACATCCCAAAGAGTGCATAAAAATTATTCCATGGAGAAGAATACACAAATTTTTGCAAAAAACCCAGTTTTTCTCAACCTTCGCTCTGTCATAGGGTAGGTAGCTGCTGTTTTTTGGAAAACTTTTTGTTCGAAATAAACCATGAGGTTGGAAAATAGGGGCAGGGAGTAAATAAAGTTGAAGCAAGGGAAGCCATTAAAAAAAGAAAAGTACGACTGTCAAGAAAGAGGACCCTTTCAAAGTAGGCTGGCTAAGTGCAAATCAACAAAAAGTAATTTGTAAGGACTGCTTCGGCAAGCAGGTGAAGTCGAAGCATTAGTGAAAGCTGAGACTTCTGTGAATGGGGGTAGAGGGAAAGGGAAGCTGACTTAAATATATCACAGTTTCCTTTCCAGTAGTTCATTGGTTTTTCCCATAATAATCTCTTATGTTTACTTTGGCATCAGTGGAGAAAATGTCAGAGAAAGAGAGAGGCTGCCGTTTTAGGCTTCCCTGCTTCGTGGCGTTGAGTTATTCCAAGACCGCCGTAGCTATTTTCCAACAGATTAATGTTCAGATGCTTGAGTGAGTCTATCCAATTCACATAAATCTGCATAGTATTTTTTTATTAACTTATAAGTTTTTTTTTAAAAAAAAGTTAGGCAGGCCACCTACAAAATGAAGGAGGGTTGCATATCTACACAAACACACATGTACACACATGTACACTTTGCCACACTAGAAGCAATTAGAAAAGCTCCAAATACGTTTCTGTGGACTTGGGTAAACATATAGAGGATGGTCAGAGGAGGAAGTTAAACACAGGTGCCCCTTGCTCCACCCCACAGTAAATAAGTAGAATGGCCTCTCTTGTGAGATGCTGTTAAGGGAATAATTGCTGCTCATGTCCTCTTGAGCTTCTTGAAAGAAAATCAGGACACATAAGAGACAAACAGCAATGCAGTTTTCAAAGGCATCTCTTTCAAATTTCAAAAATGACCATCATTTAATTCTGTAATAGAGTACCTGTAATCACAAGTACCTTGGGAATTCAGGGAAGTGGACTAGAGCTCTCTAGCAGAGAGTTCTAAGTCCTTTTCCTAACTACAATTCAGCACAATGGAGCTATGACAATTAAAATTATATGCAGTTGATATTATTGTGTGGTACAGG
Source organism: Iguana delicatissima (assembly GCA_948472985.1). Classification (NCBI taxonomy): domain Eukaryota; kingdom Metazoa; phylum Chordata; class Lepidosauria; order Squamata; family Iguanidae; genus Iguana; species Iguana delicatissima. The sequence continues at coordinate 838,883 of CAOKZL010000815.1, read as the reverse complement.
TACTTAGTGATGTCTTAGGGCCTTTCTGCACTACACTGTTACAGTGCTATTATTCAGCTTTCAACATCCTATGGAATCCTGGGGTTTGCAGTTTAGACTTCTCAGCCAGAGAGTTCTTTGGCCTGAGTAAACTACAAACTCCAGAATTCCACAGGATGTTGAAAGTAGAATAATATCCCTGTTAACAGTGTAGTGTGGAAGCGCCCTGAGTCACTGCAAAAGAGGATTAATTACAAGTAACTTGTTTTCTTTAACTAGTTACATCCAAACTCTGGTAGCTGGTGAATTTCAACAGCAGTTTGGGGGAAAGTGCAGTAAATCCACTATGACAATGATCCTGCTAGACAGCCATGAGCATCTGTTAAAAACAAAGGAGATCTCATTCTTTCTACCTTCTGAAGCAATTTACTCCAGAGCCGAACAGCTGGTACCATCTGGAACTTAGATGGAATCTGCTTTCAGGTTGAATCCTGATTCTTGAACAACAGAAAAGAACTTTGCTGCAGTGTCTATGCAAGGTCATGTGCATCAGTGATTTATACAGGATCTTGTCTACCTATCTAGATCAAAACTAGGAAATACTTTTTAGGACTCCCAGAACTTCCCTTTCCTGTTGGCTGGAGAATCCAGCAATAGCAGTCAAAGGGCTAAATTCAGTGGCCAGGGCCAACTAAAGGTGTTGTTACATGCTTCAAATCAGCTCTGATGTATTATCAGTATCATTATTCATATCCTGCTCTTTTGCTTGTAAAGACTCAAAGTGGTTTACAATATTTTTTTAAAAAAGTTAAAAATCATGAAATTCAAAAGTTAAAACAAAGATTAAATGATCAAATAAAAATTAAAGCAAAGTTAATACACAAACATTCATGAATTCCTCATGGTTAACAATAACCAGCACCTTTCATCAGCCAGGTCACAGTCACATATTGAATGCCTGTTGGAATATAAATGTCTTTCCTTGACTACGGAAAGATAGTAGGGAGGGTGCCAGTCTGACTTCTCTGGGAAGGGAATTCCAGAGCCTGGGAGCAACCACTGAGAAGGCCCTCTCCTTTATTCCCACCAGGTGTACATGTGAGGGTGGTGGGATGGAGAGAAGGGCCTCTCCAGCAGATCTCAAAGCTCAGGCTCGTTCATAAGGGAGAATACAGTCCTTCAGATAAGCTGGACCTGAGGCATGTAGGGCTTTAAAGGTTTTTATGATGATTTATGGTGACCCTATCCCAGGGTTTTCCTGGCAAGATTGATTCAGAGGAAGTTTCCCACTGCCTTCCTCTGAGATGCAGAGAATGATACTTTCCCTACATCACCAGGTGGGTTTCCATGGCTGAGCAGGGATTCAGACCCTGTTCTCCTGGAGTCCTATTCCGAAACTCAGCCCTCTAGACAGTGCTGGCTATCATCAAAAGACAAGGGCAGGAATAATTTGACAATGGACCTGTATGTGTCACCAGCAGGATTCCAGCTATTCTCTCTCATGCAACGCATAAAGCATACACTATCAACTTATTTTCAAGGCTTGAGGGTTGGGGAAAGCAGGAGATACAATTCTAAATAATTAACTTGTTCAAACTTTGGATAAAAAATCCCTTTAGGCTGATCCTAGGAATTTAGTGACAGGATCTATGCTTGGTTTTTGCTACTCAGCAAAAGTAAGGTTTCCTGTAAGCCCACCTAAGATGTTCATAAAGTAGGACTGGGAACCAGACCAAATTTATTCTGTGTGCTAAAATATTCTCTATGGATAATCAATCGTAATAAAGCTATTTAAGAGTTAACACATGATCGTATTGTCCCTGGAATGTATCGTAGGTGTTTTCTTTCTGTTCTGTAAATGGATGTACTTCTCTTTAAAAAAAATAGGTGGAGGGCCACCTTAAGCTGAGAAGGAGTGAGATTCATTTCCCTGGGCAAACTTGCCAGCCTATTAAAATGTGATCAGTTTTTTTTCCCCCAAGTGCCTTCAGCGTATTTGTTGAAAGTAGGATAATCACTTTGTCAATCACCAACAGCTGTTGAAAACCAAGACACCGGAGTTAGTTTAGATCTTTAATGATCCAATTAATGATCAAGCCAGCATGTTATTTTCAATATTAAGCTATAATAAATAATATTAATGCTGCAATATACAGTCCTGGGAAATTAAGACACTGATCTTAAACTACAAAATAAAAACGGTGTGTGATAGATTTAATAAAACTGGGGTGGTAGTTATGGGTAGCCTGTCAGATTTATACCAAGGAGACCCAGGTTCAATTCCCTTGTGTTGATGTTTTCATGTCAAAAATGATTATGTGGGTTTCCAAGTTTTAAGGAGTCTAGAGGGTTACAAAAGCTGTTCAAGGGAGTTAGTTCTTTATGATGTCATCTTCTTTTTTTTATAGATTCTTTGAACAGTGTTCCTTAAACAACATTGCTTCCTTTAATATCTATCTGTCTATCTATCTATCTATCTATCTATCTATCTATCTATCTATCTATCTATCTGCCTATCTATCTATCTGCTTGTTTTTTCCCCTGCTGTCTGTAGTAGCGGTGATAGAGGGATCTACCATTTCAATTTCCCATAGCTTTTCAGAGCTTGTACCTATGAGACCCAGTGTGTGTAATGGTTTGAGCATTACAGTACAGCCCTGGAGACCAGAGTCTGATTCTCTGCTCAGTCATGAAAACCCACTTTGTGCCCTTGGGTGAGTCACACATTCGCAGTCCCATATCTATCTATCTATATCTATCTATCTATCTATCTATCTATCTATCTATCTATCTATCTATCTATATCTCCAACAGACTTTGAGGAAGTGAGTGTTTTTCAAGAATGAGCTTTTACAAGGCACTGTATTGCTTTCTTAGTTGCTTTTTCTTTCTAGTGCATGTTTTAATTTTTGCATAAATGTCCTTGGCAATTTTGTTGCTGTTGTTAACCACTGTCAAGTCACTCTAGACATGGTGACCCTATGGCTGAGAGATAGTTTATCGTATTTGCTGGTGTATAAGATACACAAGCGTATAAGACGCACCCCATTTATATATCAGCAAATACTATTTGCCGGTGTACAAGACACACTGGTGTATAAGACGCATCCCATTTTCAAATAGTATTTTTCAGGGGGAAAAGTGAGTCTTATATGCCAGCAAATAGGGTACCTGCATATTCATATTTAGATGCTTTTCTTTATACTGTATCCTTTCTATGTTTTTCCCTGTATTGAATTCCTTTAAATCTGTAACCTCTTTGTTCCCTGTTTCTGTGGAGAAAGAGGAGATGTCACTAAAGATGACTACAACCAGAAGAAGAGGAGGAGGAGGAGGCAGGGAAGGGCCTTTCTGCCCTATACTCTTCTAGTGCTATTATTCCACTTTCAACATCCTATGGAATCCTGGGGTTTGCAGTCAGAGAGGGGCCTTTAGAATTCTCAGCCAGAGAGCTCTTTGGTCTCAGGAAACTACAAACCCCAGAATTCCACAGGAGGATGAAAGTGGAATAAGAGCATTAGAACAGAGTAGTGTGGAAAGGCCTAAAGTGGAAATCACTAAAAAGGACGAGGAGCTTGGATTATAGATGTGGCAATCCTGGGAGACAGAAAAATTCAAGACAGAAAGGAGAAAATATGAAATATCAAGGCCTAGAAACTGAGATTCAGCTCTTTTGGGAAATCCTGAAACTCTGGGAAAAGAAAACAACCGTGGTCCCAGTAGTGACAGGTGCTTTGGAAGCAATTCCAAATGGACTGACACAACATCTGAACAGAATTTCCTTAGATAGGATCTCATTAGCATAATCACAGGACTGCTTGGAAGGTGCTGCATTATCCAGCAGTGCCCCACTGATTCCTAATTCTAGTCTTGAATCCAAACTATTGATGGTCCAAAACTACACTTGGTAATGTCTCGTCGAATGTGAAACCAATGATGTTGATGATGGAGAAGAAGAAGGAGATGATGATGATGATGATGATGATGTTGGAGCAGATGTTAACATGGATTCCTATTCCCACTGGAAAATCCCATAAGCCAACACTTGCTGAGCTGTACAACTGCAACATTGATTTCAACAGCAAGGGCAACATCTGTAAAATGCAGACATAGAATAAAATAAAACCAAGGGTTGAAAATGAAATAGATTCTACACGCTACTAGTTTGCATTTTATGTCTCGGTTTATTCTGGTTAAAAAGAGTGGTCTGGGAATGTTTTAACCCGGACACCAAAGCAGACCCGCTGAGTAGTGTGGTTTTTGACTTCAAACAGAAGTTTCACAAGACAATAAAGGTTACGTGGTCAACATTCCGTCAGGGGTTCAATAGCTATTAATTTAAACGGATGTGACCTCTACAAGACAAAGTTCTAAAGGTGTTTGGGGGAGGCTTTTCTTTTTTTAATTCTTATAAATAGGACCAGTGCCAGGTCAACCCAGCCCTGCTGCTTTTAGACTTCCTAAAGAAAACGGCTTCAATGGAGCTGGACTGCAAGAGTTATGAAGAGCGAAGAACTCGGAAATATCTTGAGTTCCTGATATATGACCACCGGTTTGCTGAAGAAGAAGGCAGCCAAATGAAATTCCAAAGGGTGCTAAACTTTGCAGAGTTAATGTATATAACAACATCCTCATACAGGCAGATGTGTATGTGTGTGCGCGGGGGGAGGAATAGTAGCCAATTGTAAATTGCATTCAGGCTGTGTAGCCTTCACCCAAGGGACTTCTTAAGAAACTCAGCTCAAAAGGGGGGAGAATGTGGAACCAATTTTCAAGGCCCAGCAATTCAAAGTCAATTAAATGATTCTGTCATCGGCCTGAGAAGGGAGGAAAAAAAGTCACAGTTTATGCAACAAATTAGATAATTGTGGACCTACGGACAAATGAGATTTCTTCTGTAGCAACTGAATAAACGCTAGGGTTACACTTGGAAAAGTTGTGCGGAAATAGCTACTTAAGGGAGCAGCTTTCTCTCTCCAGTTTCACCAGGATGGTTTTCTTCTTCAAACCAAACCAACAAATCTCCAGTTATAGGAAAGTGTTTTGGATTCCTGGGGACATTTTACTGATGTTTCATCTGTTCCTTCACTGTCATTTTTGGATTATTACGGGATTATTCCTACTAGGGTTGCCAGTTCAAGCTTGTTCCAGGCTCTGAGTTTCCAAGAGCCAAACATGAGAGCTAGAGATGGCCCCTGGTGATATCATTAAATATCATGCATTAAGTATCAACCACAGTTGCTCACTTACTTTGGGAGATGGGATAAGGAACATTTCATCCAGACTGCTCACTTTTGGAGGGCCTAAATACCCCAAAGCCACTGGATCCTGGCTGATCCTGGCTAAACGGCATCCCTTATATAAATTGACAAAATCAAAATATGCTTTTTTTGGGGGGAGGGTGTTCAAGCCATGGTTGGTTGAATCTGTGGACACAGAATCCACTGCTATGGATGGCTGATTGTAACTTTCAGCTGATATCCACAATTAAAGGTCTTTGCCATACTGAACTATGTCTGGAAGTCCCATACCTTCTGACATTTCACAGATGAAAACCAGGACATGTGTTGTCAAGAAATACCAGACTATGGTCAAGTATGTACAAGGTATTAATGAAGAAGAACATACAGGCAAAGAGAGGTTCCAGCAGTTTGCTTTTGCCCAAGTTATCTCAGAAGGGCTTCCCCTTCCTCTTCTCTCCCCACTGCTGCTTCAGCTGAGAGCAAACTGCCTTTGCTCTTTGAATTTAGTTTGCAGCAACTCAAGTAAACTGAGAACAAGGAAGCAAGCTGGGAGGAGGAGAGAGAAAGTGAGACATTCTAGAAGCAGCTGAAAAAGGGGGATGAAGGAAGATTAATAAAGACTGCCCTTGCCAAATCAGGATTGTTGGAGGTTATGAGGCTCCTTTCTGCAGATGTTGCTGGTCAGAGAGTGGAGGGCTATATAAATTTCCCCAAGAAGTACAGTATTGGACCTTGAAACCAGAACTGGGAAACTTTCCCTTTTTTGGACTGCATTTCTCAGGATATCTGGGGAGGGTGGGGTCTGGGGAATTGTGATCCAAATAGGTGTCAAAATAAGTCTTTCCAGAAAGCAATTTTTTTAACTATTGGTTGAAGCAATATACAGGTGTGCCTCTAATATACATGCACTAACATTAAGACTGCAATTCTATACACTCTTATCCGGGAGTAAGTCCCTTTGCCCTCAATGGAGCTTCCTTTGCAATAGACCCATATAGGGCTGCATTATAATCTCAGGCTCTCATTGTGGGTGGGGAAAACTTCCAAATGTTTTTGGACTGTATCTCCCATAATTCCTCAGCGTGGGTCTAGCTCTGCTGGCTTGGACTGGCTTGGATTGCTGAGAGTTGGCCAGTAATATATGTAGGGCCGTGGTTGTCCATCCTTTGTATTAGTATGTACCGTCCAACTTTTCAGATATGAAAACCAGGACATATATCACCAAGACAGCAAAAATTATTGAGAAAGAACACATAAGCAGGGACAGGCTGTTGCAGTTTCCTTTCGGTTTAGGAAAGATCCCGCTCCTTCTCTTCTCTCCCTTGCTGAGTTAAATGAGTTCAAACTACTTTTGCACATTGAACTGAATTTGCAGCAATGGAAGTAAACTGAGGAGAAAGGGGGGAAATGAGAGGGACGAAAGAAACTGGGACATTTTAAATGCCACTGAAAAAGTGGGATGACAGAGGATTAATTGAGACTATCCTAGCCAAATTGGGACAGTTGGAAAGTGCATAGAATGTGGTATGAAACAGAATGCCTAAATCCAATTTTTAATCATAGCTAGAACAGAGCCTGTGAATCAATGGGATTTTAAACAGTTGTTGATGGAATAGGCAGCAATTGATTCAATGGCTTTCCTCTACTACAGACTGGCATTTGGATTTAGGCCTAAAGATCTGCCTAAAATGTTTTCCCTCCCAGTCTAGAAAATTATTGACATTTCTTGAAATTAATACCATTAGACGAGGCCCTCCACACCAAAGAAAACCTCAACCAAGCTCGATATGCAATAAAATGGAGAGGGGGGAAGACAAAGCGCAATTTGCATAGCAAACACATTTCACGCTTGTTTTGGACATGTGCCCTCAGTAAATATGTTTAAAGTCATGTACAACAAGCATATTTTATCACAAGTAACCATGTTTTAATAAACACTTCATCTTTCCCTCTCTCTCTCTCTCTTTTTAGTATTTTCTTTCATTCTTTCTCATCAGAATAATAGAAATATAACGCCATATATCACCGCAGAACACATTTCCGCATAAACGCTGATAAGCACAAAAATTTTTTCATCATTTACATTTTAACTGTAATAATATACGGCAGGATTAAAGTCGCATCCATCACGCGTCTAACTAACCTTGCTGTAATGAATTTTTAAATGTAATGGTGGCTGTCAGAAAGGAAAAGCATACATAATGTCTTCTGACACACCAGCCTCACGTACACAAGGAGTTTGCCACCAGAAAGAATAAAATAAATAAATAAATAAATAAATAAATAAAGGGGAATGGCACCCTTTTGTTTTTAATTAGGCCGCTAAACTCCAAAGTTCTCCTCCTCCTTTTCATCCCTGGAAGTGGGTTGCGATGCAGCACGAAAATTTGAGAAGAAAAGCAAATATCGCAACAAATAAACACTAATGTTTCTTGGGGGGTTGAGGTGCATGTGATCGGTGGTGGAAGGAGAGCAACATTTTTGGCTTGCAGGAAATCCGTCTATCCGAGGCATGTTAGAAGGAAGTCACATACCAGAAACAAAGGATTATCAAAATCACAGGCACTAAAAGCTTTCTCTCCGTGCCCGAAGGCTTGCTTCGGCTACCCGGGGCACTCTCTTGATGTCAGTGCTAAGAACCTGGTTTCCCCCATCACGAAGGCCAGAGCGAAGGGGCAAAGGCAGGAGAGAGGAAGGTCAAGGACAGCTACGGTTGACTTCCCTCCTCTGCCATCCATCGCGCCCTGCTTGAAATTACAGATAATCCAACCCACCAGAGGAGAATCATTAAAAATAATTTGCACACACGCTTTTGGTTCTCTGAGATGCCCTCCCTCCTGCCTGCTTCCTTTCTTTCCTTCCCTCCCCATCCCCTCTCTCTCTCTCTCTCTCTCTTTTTAATACACTATTTTCTTCAGTGATTATCGCTGTGGACATGTTCTGGCCATATGGACAGGAGACGGGTTGAAGAGGCTTCTCAATACCTGAGTGGTTAATTAAGAGCTGTTGCCGACCCTCCAGAAGCAGGCCTGAAATCCCTCTCCACTCACCGACAATGAGTAGCTTTTTTAGCATCAGTCACTAGGGACAGCCAAAAGCGGAGGGTAATTATTTGAGATAACATACAGCTGAAGTGCGTGTGAGTGCATGTGTGTGTGTGTGTGAGTGTGGAGGGAGTGGGAGGCAAGTGGATGTGCATTTGAAAAGCCAGCCACGGTACAGAAAAGTCTATAATAAAAAGGTCAACATCTCCCATTTTCCTGTACAGTGTCGGCAGTGTGTACTGCCTTTTTAGAATGAATGACATCGGATTCTCTTCCTCTCTCTCTCTCTCTTTTTCTCCCTGCCTTTTTTTTTTTTATAATACCCACTTAAATGAATATCTTATTTTGTATTCAAACTTTGCAATTGTGAGTTCAAGCCTGCCATTCCAATCTGAATAAGCTATTCTTACTTTATCAGTGTGTGTGCGGAACTGAGCTTTGATTGCTTTGTTGCCAAAGAGCAGCAATTTCTCCCATTAACCCATGAAAACCCTGGACCCTCTCAAGAACAAAAGGGGGAAAAATAAAGAGAGGAAATGAAATCAGCAAATTAAACGAGGAAAGCCCTCAAATTGTTATCAGTGAAAGAGACCAGATCCAATCCTGGAAGGGGAAACCGCTGTCTCTTGCAAGCTTTCAGGAAACAAATAAAAAGAAAAAGATCCTGTATTTTTTTATCATTCATTCCGAACACAAACTGAACCACTGTTATTCCTGGTTTAGGTTTCAGATACATAAGGGCTGGATTGCTTCATGGAGACATAAGCATGTATCACTGGCCCTGGAGTAATTTAAGATAGCAGGTCAACTGCTATCTTATTTGCTAAATCTGTTCACCCTAACGGACAGGAGGTCTACAGAGTAGCTATTGAAGTCAGCAGAGCTGTCTCATTTTTATGACATTAGAACTAATATACAATAGCTACATTTGATATCAAAGATGCAGTCACCAATCTCTCACTGTCAGTACTAAAGACATTTGTGAGATTTCTGCCACAGAATCCACCTTTTGCATTTGGAAAATTTAACAGTCCCCACAGAAGGCCAAGGTTTCGTTTTGATTTCCCTCACTCTGTGGAAACTTAACTTTTGCAACCTAAATGGCCACATTTGGTTGCCTCAACAGGAATTTGATGTCATTCGTAATTGCAGCGATTTCTGAATTTCAACCCTTGGCTTTAAAATTCATCTTAAGTATTAAGTACAGTACATCTCTGAGGACAATCAAAGTGGATAAAATTCCTGTTGCAACAAATTTTGGGGCACAATCCTAGGTTCAGAGCACTCAATGCCTTCTGATTCTTTTTCAGCCCAGGGAACGATTCCTCCTTCTCTTGTTTGATTATATTTTCTGCCTCTGGAGAAACTCTCATGTGTGGTCTTCAAGTCCAAGGTTACATGAGGCTTTCACCAACCCTGCTATTTTGTAGTGAAGGAGTTAAAAAAAAAAGATGGGAGGGAATTGTAAGTGCTTTGGTTCCTCTGAATGATATTTTCACAATCAAATAGGACAGAATCTGCTGTTGGATATTCTTAACTGGTTTCTGTGGGGAAAAAATGCCTTCCTTTTTCCAGAAAGAAGGACTCAATGTGACAAGATGGGACTTCCAAACTTTAGGAAAACATAAAGAGATCAAGTGGGCAGACAGAGTTTATTGATGTTTTATAGCCACTTCACTGCTTCAGTACAGTCTGTACACATGTATGCATGCACATATTCGTGGATATGAAGGCACGCACAGCCCAGACGGTGGAGAGAAAAGGCATTGCTCCAATCCTTTGTTGTTTTTTTGCTGGAACTCAAACAGTGCTTCTCTGGTAATAGTAGTTTTGCCAGCGTAGCTGTCTGAGCTTTGTTTAGAAACTGCCCAATATGTTAATTATCTTTCTTTACCTCTGCAGCGTTCTCCTGTCAAAACCGTACAGCGGTCTTTAGAAAATAAAAGTGAACACCCTAAGCCACTGTGCCCAGCTTCCATAATATCTTTCCACTGACAATGCCAGAGCTGTCAGATCAGAAGAAGCGTCACTCCAATAAAGGTGGGCAGATGTGTGATAATGAGAGAGAGGCATACAGATGCTAATATAACTGTTCAGCAGAGCCGTCCGCGCCTTCGTTAAGGAGACCTAGGTACCAGCTGCCGACTGTCAGACGCTGGAAATCCTGCTTCTCTCTTGATTCTCGTTTAAGATCGGCTACGCTCGCTGTCTGTCAGTGAACTTCTCCCTCACAGGAGCCCACAACCCCTAGGTGATCAGTCACATTTCGACATAACTAGATGTCAAAAGAAGTTTAAGTTGTATGACGAACTCTGATGCGTTCCCTATGCCGGCTGACAAGACCCAGCCCTCCATGGCGTCTTCTTAATGATCCACCTGGAAGCTCTGGAGTATATTTCCCACCCGCTCCACATTTTCCCTCTGTTTTGTTTTCTTATTAAAATACTGTCTAAGTTTTTGTCAACAGCCGTGTCAGCCGCTGTAAGCCAGAGACAACGTTATCACAGCAATAATTTGATTTCAGATTGGAATCATAGACTTTTTGAAGAAGAAGGAGAAGGAGGAGGAGGAGGAAGAGGAGGAGGAAATGGTGTGGATTAAGCAGGGAGTGGGAAGCATGGGAGTTAATTTGTTTGTTTAGGAAATTGCCCCAGCTTGCTTTATCTTCATTGCAAACTAGCTTACAAGGATAATCAAATTATAAGCAAACAGCATAACAGAAAACATGGATTTCCATCCAATTGATAAAATCAAGTATACATGAATGAGCGTGCATTCTTTCAACCTGTAAAAACAAAAACAAAAAAACCATCAGAACAGCACAGGATGCCAAAAAGCATTTTTAAGAAGCTTCTGAAAGAGGAAGGCTTTCTGTGCTGCTTTGTAAAGCCTGTGCAATCAGGCATCAATAGATTTTGCCATAATGGGACCAACACCAGGGAGACCTTCCCATAACACTCTATAGTTTTTGGCATTTTGAAGCCAGTGTCCCCATGCTTACTTCCTAGCTGACTGTGACAGCTGAAGGTAACTATATAAGAATATGCAGCCTTGTGCAGGATCTGGATCTGTATAGCCTGTATTTCTGAAGTGGTGAGGTGAGTATTGGACTGGGACTCTGGGAGATCAGGATTCAAACTCCTACTCAGTGGGAAAACTCATTTGCACAAATTATATTCTCTCAGCCCAAGAGGGAGGAAATAATAAACTTTCTCTGAATAAATCTTGTCAAGAAAATCCTAGGATTGTGTTGCCGTAAGTCAGAGTCATCCTGAAGGCACATTACACACAAAGGGATGAAGACTATATTTAAGCATAGGTCTAATTTAATAGCGTATTGCTGTATTTAAATTCCAGGAAGGCACTTGCACAGTATAGTGCTCCATGTCACTATGAATACATAACAACCAGTGAGATTTGGTTCCTCAGTGGTCCACCAGAATTGACTGGTAGAGCAAAACAACTTTGAGAGTCTGTCACAGAAGAAACTTTTCACTGAATACTGTGCGTCACAAAAGTTGCACATAGCCACATTTGGCAGAGTGGACTTTCAGGTTCTTGGAACAGAAGTGATTCCACTGTGGTTTGAAAACATAACCAATGCTATGTAAGTCTGGTACCAATTTCCAACATCTTTTTCATGGAGGAAAGTTGTAACACCAATTGAGTAATGGCCTTCTCCCAGAGTATAAATGTGAATTCTTTGGAACTGTACTGGATATCTTTCATTGTTTACAGAAATGTCCTCTCAGAAGAACCACAGTGCACCCATCCACACTTGCATGGGTTCTCCTCTTGTTTGTGTCTCCAAATGTTTGTTTTGCTTAGAGGTTTGTTTTGACACAAAAGAAAATCAATTCCAAAATCCCTGTTCTCAAAATGACTACATCCTAGGAAACAGAAATATAAAGTCAGACATTAAATTTATCAACTTTAGTATTGTTTATTCTAACCTGCAGCAGTGCGTCAGGATCTCAGGAATGAAGTCTTCTCCTTTACCTGAATTTCTTTTTTACATGGAACTGAACCTGGGAACATGGAAAAACATTCCCTACCATTGAGCTGTGCTCATTCATTAAGGCTGGATCAGGCCAAGGGTCTATATAGTTCGGCAACTGTTTCTCACATAGTGATTAACCTGATGCTACCCAAATCCTTCAGTTGAGTAGTTTTCCATATTTGGTTCTTCAGATGTTTTAGATTTCAGCTTCTGGAATTCTCAGCCATTGGCTGTGCTCAGTGTTGCCTCCAGGAGTTGAGTTCCAAAAAATCTGAAATGGTACAAGTTGAGAATCTCTCCTTCAGCCTGCACTCATGGCTACTGATGCTGCCCAATAAGGATAGTGATTAGGAATGATGTTTCCACACATCAGAGTCTCAGAGTCCTTCAACCCAATAGTTTTCAATATCCTCAAGATGCTGTAGAGTCCAGTTTACAGAACTTGCTGAGGTCGAAAACATCTGAAGAGCCAACGAATGAGAACCATTGCTTCAGCCTATGCTGGTCTCTTCTCACTACTAAACCTTATCACAAACTACTGACAACAATGAATCATGGATGGAGGATCTGGGAAGAAGGCAGTTTTTAAAAGTTGTAGTGAGTACAGGAATATATTGGAAGACATGGACTTCTTTTGTCCTTTCACACAGAAAAGTTTGAAAGCTACCATGATAGCCAATGACTGCACTGGCTGGAAAGTTCCTGTAATTATAACCTTCAAAAGTAACATTTCCCAGCTATGGCTTCCCTTTCCAAAGCAATGCACTAAGTCAGTGGTTCTCAACCTGTGGGTCCCCAGATGTTTTTGGACTTCAGCTCCCAGAAGCCCTGAGCATTGACCATAGTGGCTGGGGCTTCTGGGAGCTGAAGTCCACAAACATCTGGGGACCCACAGGCTGAGAACCACTACTCTAAGTGAAGACAGAGGGAAAGAGACAAGAACATAGATACACAGACAGAAACAGAGAGAAGAAGCAATCAACTTGCCTACTTTGACTCTAGCCTCTCCTACCATTGGCATGTGGCCTTCAAATTGTTTTCACTGATTAGGGAATGGGGCCCTTGACAGGGAAAGAAAGGTTGTCCTGTACTTTATTGGTCCTTTCAATGATGGCTTCTTAGAGGTGTAGTTATGGGGTGGCAACACAAGGGCTTTACCCTCTCCAAAAATCATTGTCCTCTCCATGAATTTTTCTTTCAGGAAAAACCACCTCTGAACATATCTTGCCAAGAAACCCCCATGATAGGTTCATCTTAGGGCTACCATAAGGCAAACAACAACAGCAATATCTGAATATATCTCCTGTCCCTGAGAAGAACCCTTGCTCTTTCTCACCTGTTTTCAGAGGCAAAACAAGAACAGCAGCAGCAATAACACAGAATTCTATTTAACCCCCTGAAAAGCATTCATGCCCAGAACTCTCCTACTTGGTATATTCACATTCCCTTGGCAGCTTTGCCTCCCCATTTCTTTGGATGCCTGAACTCTATTTCTAAACATGCAATTGGATTTTTTCAAATTACTGCTATCCTAGAAAGCGGGGGGGGGAGTGAAGGAAAATTTTATGTCAGGGCAAGATTTTTGATTGGGGTCAATGTCCTCATTTTGCATCCCCTATACCTACATGGCAGGGGGTTGGACTGGATGGCCCTTGTGGTCTCTTCCAACTCTACATTTCTATGATTCTATGATTCTATGCTACACTTTTGGGGGTAAGTGTTTGTCAGATTTTCTTTCTCGCCAAAAGAGTGTTACAGTAAGAGGATTGCATGGTCTTCTGAGCTTTACTCTCTTCACTATCCCCACCCCCACCCCACTTTGTTGATCCAAATCTTTCATTTGCCTACTGGGACTATCTCACTCATCACTCCTGGGACCCATCTACACTGCAGAGTTACAGCATTACTATTCCACTTTAATCGCTATGCTTCCATCCTATGGATTTCTGAGCCTTGTAGTTTGATGAGGCACTGGAGTCTTCCAGCTGAGAATTCAAAATGCCGCTCCCTCAACTGCCAACCCCAGGATTCCATAGGATGGAACCATGGCAGTTAATGTGGACTCATAGTGCTATAATTCTGTGGTGTGAAGGAGCCCCTAACATCCTCACCTATAATCCAAATCTTCTCCATCTCCTGAAAGCACCCAGACATATTCTACCTCCATACCTCCTTATCCCTATCTTACTTCCTCATCCCTTTTTATCTAGTAGGTGGGATGGTGCTAATCCCCTACTTTAGCCAAGTGCTAAGTTCAGTCCCAACAGGCCTTCCAATAATGGCTCTGTCCATGGCCTTCATTTCAGAACTTTCTTTGGCTCTCTCAGTAACGGCGACATCGCTGGCTGTGGTGGGCTCAGGTTTGAGACATCAGAGTTCAAAAACTTACCTTTTTGGGACCACAGCTCTGAGAACCAAGCCCTGGTGGCTGGTGGATGCTGGGAGATGAGTTGTATTCTAACACCTTTCCAATACCTAGGGGAGATCCAACTATAAGTCTTTGTTTCACAGTGGCATGCTTCCTCATTACATCTGGGTGGTGGTGGTGGAAGGTTATTAGAAGTGATGGGCTTCATCAAAAACAGAAAAGCAAAAGGTATGTATGTTAGAGAGACCCTGTGTCACAGCAACTGCCCACCCCATGCTGACAAAATGTCTTCTTTGAGAATAACTGTGTACATGAATAATAAATTATCACATAGATACAGCTGTGTGGATACGCACACAACAGAGTGGTTCCTCAAGAGTTCTAATTTACACAGAGAAACATTCTCTCAAAATTCATACCTTTCTCCTTCTCTTCTCCCACATCAATATAATCCTTAATTAAACACTTCTTTGGCTGGTTTATATTCACTAATGCTCTCTAATATAAAACAAGATGTCTCCCCCAAGATCCTCATACTTAGTTGCCTCAAGCTCATTAGGCCATGTGTTTCTTACCCTGGAGTTTTAAATATTTAACTAGGTAGGATTTGTTCAAGAGGTCTTAACCTTATAATTTGTAATAACGTGAAGATCTCCTATCCAAAATGTATGTAATTAAAAAAAGAATGTTTCTTTCTCCTGGCCTGAATTGATTTGCTTCTTGTAATCAAGCTAAGAGCTGTTAGTGGCGAGGTGATTGCAGGTACCTATTTATTTTCATTGGAGTAAATCATACACGATGATAATAGATTTCTTAACCAAAAATTGAAAAATTCAGAGAGAGGGCAGTGGGAAGAAGGAAAAATCAGTCTAGCTACACCTGAGACATCGACTAGGAGTTATAGTTGTGGTACATGTGTTCGTTTTTTTGTGCTGCAGGGTCAAGGTGAACTGTATTTACTTCCTTGCTTTCCCTGAATTTGTGAAAATGGGATATTTATTATTAATTGCATTTTTATTGCACTAGTTTCAAGTTTTGTTCCTCTGTTTTTAAACAAACTTGAACCACTGCCTGGAGAAGATTTTTCCCTAAATGACCTCTTAAAAATGAAATGCATGAATAAATGCATACACGACAACTTATTTTGCCATATGAAGTTAAAAATAAAAATTCCCACAAGCCTCTCTCCTACTTGCTGGCAGTAGCAATGCAATTCTAATAAATTAAATAACTATGTGTGCAGTTTTGGGACGACTGTGACCAGCTTCTTTATATGACCGCATCACGTGGTCTCAGAATTGGGGGGAAATCCTGCCCATTTGTAAGTACAACTTCCACTGGCCATGGTGACTACAAAATTATTACATTTCTAAGCTTGGCACACCTCAGAACAGAATGTGAATTTAACATTCTGTTCTGAGCATGGGTCTAGAAATTGGGATGGGTCTTGAGCCGCATGCAAGACTAGACTATGAAGGGCTAAGCCCCTCTTCCAAAATGATCTGGCAAAATTGGACTATTGAGATTCCTTTGTGGTTGAACCTTCCCAGGTATTGTCAATCAGAGGCGTACTAAATGATCGGTCTCTTAAGAAGTATTAAAGCAGCAATTGTTTTCAAGACAGGAATAATAAAGGCAGCCTGCCATCCAGCCAGTGCAGATGTATTTGGGAATGAACTACACATGGAGGCCACTTCTAAGTATGCATGATTCTCATGTAAGAGTCGTATATTTAAAGAGGTCCTACTGATACTGGATGAGAAAAGTGATTTGTCCTCCCACTGCAAGTACATGCAAGCAGGTAAAATGAATGACAACCTGCCTGCCAAAGTTGAGCCCCCTTAAAAACAGTTCTGGGGCCCCTGATTCTGAGCATTGCTCGTATTGATCACGACAGAGAAGAGGAAAGATGCGTGCATATCCACTTGTGAATCTTTAGGAGAAATGGAAAGATTCCCCACCGCCACCCCCAAATTCAACAGTCAGCAAATGTAGCTTTTCATCCTCCTGAGACTGGTTGCTAGAAAAGATTGATTGATTGATTTTATCCCATTTATATCCCACCTCTCTCCCAAAATGGGACCCAAAGCAGCACGCCTTGCACATTCATGCATTTGCACATATGAATGTGTCCATGAACATCCATGCATCTGCAGGGTTGACTGTTTCGGAGGAATGATCGCCAACATGTGCATGCATTCTTAAAATGCAAACAGATTCAGTGCACATAACTGAGAGGGGGATACCATGCATGTGCTTGGTTTCATCAAGGAGAAAACTTTGCTTAAATGAGGTAAATTGAGGAAATAAAGGTGAAGATTGGGGCTGGGGATGCAGAAGATGTATGGTGTGAATTTCAACATGAGAAGAAAGCATCTAGATGTGAAAGCAAAGATGGGAAGAAATCCTCTTGCTGGACTTCTGCATGGAGAAACCTGCACGGGCAGATTTTCACATCTCTAATGGAAACACATTCTGCATTACTTGAATGCAGATAGACTTTATATCTCAAAACAGGAGGCCTCTTGTAAATTTCCTTCTCTCATGCCACACAAGCTTCCTCAGCAATAGGTTGAAGTTCTGTTACAGATGTCCTCCTGCCTTCATGCCTGTAGTCGAGGTTGTTACCTACCAGGAGGGGACCTGTTTCACAGCAATCCTTTGGAACACCTTCCCTTGAGAAGACTCAGCCTGTCCTCCCTCTTTCAGAGGCAGGGCAAAGCTGTTTTGTTTTGATAGGCCTCGAAGGTTAATTCTGAATCAGAGACTCATAGAAGGAAAGGGACTATGTAAGGTCCTGGAGACCGATACAGGATCTGCAAAAGGGAACTACGACTGCCTTGACAGATCTGGTTGCCCTTATATCTTTTACCAGATCTTATTGTTTTCTGATAGACTTGTTTTGCTTCTTTCAACTTCTGCTGCAGCCTTGGATCTCAGTTATTATTTTCAGCATCATGGTTTTAATTATTTATTGCTATAAACCGTCTGGTTTTTTCTTTTAAAAAAAATGATTGGGGGGTGAGGTTTTCGCACCACATCGTGCTATTTTTAAGATTTGCATTCAGTCTTTTTAATGGATGTTAATCTTTTCAGCATTTAACTTTTCAACTTTATAAACTGTTTAATCACTTTTAAAATAACTCTGACATTTATATTTTTACTGATGACTTCAGATAGTTTTCACCTGTATATGTTGTTAGCCACCTTGATTCCCATTGTCGGGAGAAAAGGGGGAACATAAATTAATAAAGCAAACAAAGAAGCAAACCAACCTGGCTATTCTATCAGGTCAATGGGTGGAGAAAAATGAGGAGAAAAAAAGTCCACAAACATACATAGGCTGCATATTTTTTGACTGCAGATTATCGAGTGTGCATTCGATGCTGCCAGGTGTCAAAAATGTCAGCGGTTGCCAGTAATGACTCTGTGACATAAACAGTAAGGGAGAAATATTATCCTTAACTGAAGGCATTGGAACGATTGCTATGCATTTTCATGAGAGGGCTCTTTTTGAAAGACAGGGTATACTCCAGCAAGCAGCCAATCTTCACCATTAAATAACCCACTGCCGCCACCATGTCACCCTGAAATATATCCTCTCTTGTCCTGAAAGACAATAAAATGAGTGAAAGGGACTTTTTTAAGGAGCCTCTGCTCAGCTCAAATGTGACCACAGGTTAGAAAACACGAATGGGAGGTTTCAGATTCAAGAAAAAAAAATCACTTGGCTGGAAAAAAAAAAATCCAAAATTGTGTGTAACAAGGGAGCCATAGATATATGCGCCAAATGGGATTTATAAAACTGAAGACTATAAACAATTTTAATGCGCGCATACCCCACACATACGCGCGCACATGCATGCACACTTCATATAGACTCTGCTGTTCTTTAATTTGTTTTACCAGTTTCAAAGTTGAATATTGTATCCAGCATAGATTTTTTTTTCTAATTGTGTGTGTGTGTGTGTGCATGTGTCTGTGCGTGTGTGTGTTCATATATAAATGAACCGGGAACAGCTGAGATATTTAAAAAGGTAATTTGTTATGCTTATGTGTGGAGACCAGATGAAGTGATCTGAATCTATGCATCTGGCAGGCACATTTTTTAGGGGGAAAAAATAGGACATGCACTCTGGTACAACAATATGCACCCATTCCTTAGGAGGGAAATGAAAAGAGCGACACTCAGAACAATTTGAAAACCTTGATTGCCACGATGCTAGAGTTTTTAATGTTGATTAACTCTTTCTTTCTTTCTTTCTTTCTTTCTTTCTTTCTTTCTTTCTTTCTTTCTTGGAAGCAAAATCTCTGCAATATTTTTTTGGGGGGGTAGGTATTAATCATCAACACCTGCACATCTGTACAAGCTGATAACAAGAACCCCAGAAAAAAAAAAAGCCAGCATCTACTTTCTTGCCCATTACATGTGCAAAAGCCCATCAGAATGCATTTGTCTTCAACTTCTTTATTCATTTTCAAAGGGTTAAACAACCTATTTACTGAGCTGTCAGTGATCTGTTTCCCCCAAATGGTGGTGGGGACAGAAAGAGAAACAGAGAGAGAGAGAGAGAGAGAGAGAGAGTAGAGCGAAAAGGAGCAAAAAGAAAAGGCTGAGTTTTGTTCAGCACTGAGACTTGTCTTCCTGGCCTGTTGTTGTTACCGTCGTATAATATCCATGACAATCGTGTTGTGCTTTTGGGGGGAGCTTTTTCCCCCTTTTTTGGGGGCTTAATAAGGGGGCTTCTGTCGTCCCAAATCTGAGGGGCCATTTTAAGCCAGCAAAGGCCTTTATTTATGTGGTTTTGAAAGAGTTCTGTGAAGGGCCTTCCACTCAAAATCCTCTTCAGTAGGTCATCCCTGTTTCAAAAGGATTTAGATGCCAAGGCGTTGATCAGTACTTCTATCACGTTCTAATAGACTGACATGAACATTTGGGCCTGAATGACTGGAGGGGGCCGATGGGGGTTGAAAAAGATTTGAGTGGGGGGAGCAGGCAGGAGAGGAGGGGGGCCAAGGAGAGAGAAATGCTGCAGATATGCCCTAAATTGAACTGACGCGCAAAGCCCGGCCGAGAGCAATTGACTGACGAGGTAACCCCTTGCACCCTCCGTTTTACGCTTCTAACCAGCGCTGGACAAAGAGGGAGCCGTGGGAAGCTGGATGGGAGGGGAAGGGAACAGAGGGGAGAAAAAGGCATATCCATTTTCATGGACCATATGGAAATTTTGTTTTGCATAGCGAGAACAGTGCCTGATCAACATGACCTTAGCTGCCATATGTGTACGGTGAATAGTAAACAGAGCAAAACCACTCAGCTTCCTTGACCCTTAGCATATGGACGTCTTTTCGGAAAAAGACTTTGTTTTATTTCTGCAGAGTGCATCCCCTTTCCCTTGGTAACCCCCAGGGAGAGCAGAAAGAGAGAGAGGGAGTGAGGGAGGGAGGGAGAAGGAGGGTGGATTTCACAAGATTTGTTAATGAATTGGTCTCTTGGCTTATATCTCGGCTTGCTTCATTAGAAGCAACAAAAGGCATTCAGTTTTTTTAAGCACAGTCAATGATAGCTGGTAGACTGCTCCCCTTTGGACCACTGCCTAAGTTTGAAGGTATATATTCTGTCTATTTAACATGTTTCTTCCATGTTTACTGTAGCTAAATCATCATTCAAGTTCATCAAAGATTTTTTCCCCTTATTTTCTTCCTCCGAGGATTCATCCTTCAGATGATGCATAGCTTACAAATTGCTGAGCCAGATTTTGGAAAACTTTCTTTTGGGAGAAATACAGATCCCGGAATCTCTGCAATGTCCATATTACTATGGTGCCTTTATTGTGCTGCTGTCATTAGCCTTCAGGTTGACTCTGACTTATGATGCCCCAGTCCTAGAGTTTTCTTGGCAAGATTTATTCAGTGGAGGTTTGCCATCCCTTCTTCCCTCTGAAGCTGAGGGAGAACGACTTGCCCAAGGTTACCCATTTGAGTTTCTATAACAATGTGGGGATTGAAGCCTTGGTCTCCTAACACGCTAGTCCAAACCAGACTATCTCCCTTTATAATATCCGAAGGCCCACCAAATGGTACAAAATATATTATACTAGCTTTCCACACTCATAGGCCCTTTTCGCACCTTACCTCGTCGCGGCAGTGGGGAGCAGTGCTCGTGCAAGCCGCTCACACTCGCCACTCACGACAGCCCTTCTACCTCCTGCATCAGCTTCTTCGTAGTGCGACCGTCGCACTAGCGCCCCACCCCTTCCTTCCACAGCACAGTCTGGGAGCTGTAGGCTGCACTGGGGGAAGGAAGTGTGGCCGGCCTGGTTCGCCAAAGCACCGCATGCAGGTAAATGCACGAGGGCGCTGCGAGCATTGCACGAGCGCGCAGTATTTTCGGCTTACAGACGAAAATAAAAATGTGCGCGCGCCCTGCTTTAGCCTCATAAGCGTAGCACGAGTGGGAGTGCATCGTACGGAGCGACACTCCCATTCACAAGACACTCAAGGGGTGCTCACATAAAAAAAAAAGGCATGCCAAAAGGGCCATAGACTTCTTTATCAGGGTAATATGGTAAAAAGATGGCATCCAGGGGAAGGAAGGTGATGGGCTGGCATCCCAGTGCCTACATTTTTTTCCTCTCTGATAATCTCTAAACATGTCTTTGTGGGCATCAGTTGGGCCACCCCACACACAATGGACTGAGAATAAAAGGCATTAACGAGTGGTTTTCCTTTCACCATCTTTCCCTGATGAAGAGAGTTTGAGGCTCAAAAGCTAGTGCAATGTCTTTTGGTTGACCTAACAAACTTATCACATAAGATTAACTTGGGATTTTGTTTCATGGTCAACACAGCTACCCTTACCATTTTTCAGAAGCCAGTTTCACCACTGGGCCGGGGTCTTGTGATCCAAAAATGGCACTTTTTTATACTGTGAGGTGGGCCCATCTTCCTGGCACAGACTAATGCATGAGTACCAAAAGCAAGAGAGGTTGATTGGTCTTCATAACACCAACTCTTTTAACATGGAGTTTCAATGGAGCTACAAGTCCTCTTTAGCTTTCTACCATGCACTTACCTCCTGTTGTTAACAGGCCATCAAAGAAGCAGGCAATTGTTAGAAAAAATTACAATATCATATCACAGCTGAGCAAGGAGGGAGAGAGGAAAATGAGAATAGGCACAAATCCAATGCCATTCGTGTTTGACAGCTGACTGTGGTTTTATATGGACTCACTACACCATGGTTTAAGGCTATGAGTAGGAAAATAATCGGTAAGTATAAAACAATGATAATAATCAAAGAGCATGTTTAGGGAAGTGCCAATAACTAAAGGGCATTCCAATAATATCTAGTAGCAAATGTAAAATGAGTCAAAAGATAGGCAATTAAATGTGAAACCATAAAGATAAGCCTCTCAAGATGGCCTGTGATTTAATTGTGTGCTCTTAGTCTAGAAGGAAGTCAATGAGCGATAAACCAAAGTCATTTCCCACACAAGACAGATGAAACAGCTTGGTTGGATGTTGCATCATTTCCCTCGCCTTAGGCAGGATGGATTCTCCAATGGGATCAGTGCATACATCCAGAGGCAGGTCAGGATGTGTTAAATACATAAGGGAAGAGAAGTCAGATGGTGTTCATACATGTGTGAATTGCTTCTTGGATTTACTAGTGATTGTGGAATCCCTTTTCGGCAGTTCCTGGAGTTCAATGTTCTTCTTCTTTGAGGAATGTGATTATGGAAGCATATTCAAATTTATGAGCAGTATGTATGATCCTCTTGTCTTCATAATAACTCTGAAAGGTAGGACAGGTTATCTCAGCAGCTTAATGACTGAATCCTCAAGGCCCCTCCCTAAACTGCAAACTCCAGGATTCCGTAGAATGTTGAAAGTGGAATAATTGCACTGTAACATTCTAGTGCAGAAATGGCCTATGTGAGGAGAGGGGGATGAGGCATAGTTCTATCTAATGAAATTTTATGAAGGTTTCCAAACCCTGTACATTTAAAGGTTGTATAGAAGAGGGAGTTTCAGTATGTTTATTTGTTACTTGATTGAACAACGAGCAAAGCCTGTTGAAATTCCCTCTTCCACACAACCACTAAGCTGGCCTCTTCAGCTTTCACTCTTGCAACCCTAATTTACATTTTGCCAGATGATCTACGATCTCAGCCTGCAGTTCCCAGTCTGGTAGACCTCTCATCATTTCACCGCTATTGGTGTCAGAGCAGTGAACAGGTGACTGGGCAGGGAACTGGGTGATGCAGAAGTTGGAGACTCATCTAGGGAGAAGATAAAAAAAGAAAATGTCCTTGGTGTGCACAAGATGACTTAACTGAGGTGTAGGAGTGTCCAGCTTGGCTCAGAAATGGGCTTAGGATGGAGCAACTCTTTTGGAAAACTGAACAGTTTCCAGATCTGTGTTTCAAGACTAGTGAGAGGAAGTTGCATAGTACTTGAAAATGTTACTTTTACAAACTACAGCTGTCAGAAATACCTGCAAACATAGGCACTAGCCATGGTGCATGTGGGGGGTGGTTCCTGGAATTTGTAACCTGAAAGAATAATTTTTAAAGCTCTTCATTTGGCCCATTGCTATTTCCATCATAACACATCAACTGAAGGCTAAGTTAGTGTCTCAGGGAGTTTGTGTTAGTGTTGAGTGTTTTTCAAGGTTTAGTTTATGTCCACATTGAAAATGTCAGTTAAAGGTTGTGTTGTTTTGTATAAAAGAATAAATATTTTTTCCCTATTAATCTGTTTTAAATTGCATTTCAATCTTTTAAAGCACTTTTTAAAAATATTTTAAAATTTGAATTTGTTTTTGCTTTCATGGTATGAATTCTGAGCACCTTTGGAGTCCCCTTTTGGAAAGAGAGGTGGGATATAAATCCAATATATAAATAGAAAAATACATAAAACAACCTACTGTTTGACCTTTAACCTTTCAAGTACTGAAAGGAACCCCCAATATAGTTACTGCCTACTGTGCAAAATGAGAGAACATGTTTTTACTGAACAGAGGCCAAATCCTTCAGCAGAATTCCATTTGTCATTGATGAGATATTTCTCTACTCCCACCACCATAGCCAACAACAGAGTGTTTATATGACCTTGACTTTTTAAAACATTATTATTATTACTGTGGGCTACAAGGTATGCTGGAAGAGAATCCTCTGTTGAAACAAGTTTGCAGATGAAGAGTGCAACACCTGAATTCTATGGGTTGATCTGCTCTTCAGGCTAATGCTATTTTCAATTTTTTTGCAAAAAAAAAAGCCCATAGGCTGGGAGCCTTTTAGTTCATCCTTGCCATATACTGTTGGTGAAGCCAATTTCCTTACCCTCCTCATCAGGTATTTGTAGACTGTGGAACATTTTACAGCTTGATTGATCATTCTGCTGTCACACCATCCAAGTTCTAAAAGCCAAGTTCAGTTCCCCTCACAGTGGAATTTGCTTCTCTGTTGAGTGATACGATCACTCATAGGGGATGGGGTGGGAATATCAGTCAGCTGCCTCCTGATTGACAGGGGAACAGACCCTTGTTGCTCACAGCAGCTGCTGCCCAATAAGTGGGGATCGGGGAAGATGGACCAGGAGACACTACTTAGCTATGTAACTAAGATAGTCGCATAGCTGTATAGGTTATATAGAATTCTAGCCTTTAGTTCTTGACCCTGAACACCCTATAGGCGATCTGGGGGCAATCTTACCACATTTTTGGAGAGCCCCTTTTTTGTTTTCGTTAAGAAAAGGAAGTGAATCGGAAAAGGACTAAAATGGTCCAGGGGAGCTGAAAGATGGCAAACTTCCTAATGGTTACCCATCCCCATTGTAGATAGCTCTATCCTCCTTTGTGCTTGTCTTCTCATTGACATTGTATTCAGATGAATGAGAGGTATTATTTTCAAGCAAATATCTTCAAGAGTGAGGTGACATAAAAAGCACAAGCTGGGTACTCATTTTACTGACCTATGGAAGGAATGGAAGTCTGAGTCAACCTGGAGCCAGGCAGGATTGAACTCACAAAGTTGTGGCTGCAGTACTGGCATTTAACCACTGCTCCACCAGGGCTGTTCACATCATATCACTGGAAGTACACATCAGAGTACCCTTGCCAGCGGCCAGATGTGCATCTTCACAATTCACTAACAGGATTTCATTGCATTTCTGCAACACAGCTATGGATTCCTAGTTTCAAAATGGAGACAGTGATGTAGAACTTCGGCCATAGTTTGCAAAAGCTGAGACTGATTCATGTATCATTGCCACTACTACAGTTACAGTCATTATTATTTATGGAAATCTTGTTTGTTTTGGTAACTTGGATACCTGGAGAAAGAAGCATTGCTTGCATTTCCTTCTCTTACTGTTCCTGCTATTGTACTGCAATTATATGCTTACTGCTATTATCTTTATGACTTGTACAAACTTTTTTTGTTTGGATAACCTGTGCACCTGGGAAAAAAAGCAGCATTGCTTGCATTTCTCACTCTGTATGAGCAGCAACAGCAGCCCATGGCTAAGCAGAGGTGAGGGTAAAGCAAAGGCGTGCCATGCTTCAATAAGTAAAATATATAGTCATTAAAAAATTACAAGTTTGACAAAAAGCAGGGTGTGTAGCACATAGCTGCCTGGGGCAGTCTGGCACCTACAGCAGCTCAGAGATTCAGCAGTGCTGCAATCACTCACATGAAACTATGACTAATTTCTGCACGCCATGCAGTTTGCTTCACTATTACAAGAGGAAACGAGAGCGAAAATTTCTCATAAGAGAAGTCCCTGCTCTAAATCTGGGGCAGTTGCTGCATCCTTTCCAGCTTGGGTGTTCTTCCTAATTTTCTTAACTTTTGTCATCTTGGTCACAATCTGATGTTATTTGGCCACGTGTCCCTATTTTCATCATGAAGCATTGAAAGGCATCTGCATGTGGCCTCCATTTTCCTCATCTTGGTGTAGACCAGTGGTTCTCAACCTGTGGGTCCCCAGATGTTCATGGACTTCAGCTCCCAGAAGCCCCAGCCACTATGGTCAATGCTCAGGGCTTCTGGGAGCTGAAGTCCACGAACATCTGGGGACCCACAGGTTGAGAACCACTGGTGTAGACCAACTAATCTGGTAAACTTTAATCCAGACCTTGAGTTGAAAAAGGACCAGCACCACTAAAAGCACTTACACATATCAATATGTTGTCTCTTCTATGAACAAATAGCATATATCTCTGATAATAGAGTAGCAAGATGCTTATATGCTGTGCCTCAGAATGTTAAATTCCTCAGTGCCTTGTGTTTAACATAGAACACTAGCACTAAGTAGCAGGAACCTGAGGCTTTATCTCCCCGATAACATATGAAGATAACTCATGTTGCCACAGTGGAAAGCACGAGGATTCTTGTCTACACTTATTTTAGTTCTCTCCTATCACATTCCTGGCCACACTTCCCTGTCTGTGCTTTCAACACTTCTGCATTCTTTAAGGGGAAATAGAGCACACCGTTTACTCGGACTGGCCAGGTTTAGTGATGATATCCCATTGGCTTCAAATGAGGAGAGGCGAAACAATCATCTCTTTTCAAGGTCATGGCTGGCTTTAATAACCTTCTGCAGGGCCTGAGTCAACCTTTAATCCTCTTAAACTGTCGGGCAAGGTCCCTGTCGTATTGGGACCTCTATTATGGCTCACTCATCTATGAAAAGATCTATGGAAAGGATTTATCTCATTGAATTTAGGATAATGTAACTGTAATAGTACAATTGATAGCCCTTAACTTAATGTTCAAGTACCACTGTAGACTGTCTAGCATAAATAAATATATAAATGGAGGGTATGATTTGATCCAGTATTGTTTGGACTGAATGGGAATAGATCTCCAAATTCCCAGAAGGAGATCTTTGCTTTGTTGTTGTGGTTATTTACTGCAAAGTTAGCTTTGACTTAAGGTGACCCTATGAAGGTTGGTGAGCTTGATCATCAACAGCCCTGATGAAGTCTTGAAAACTCAGGGCTGTAGCTTCCTTGGTTGAGTCAGTCCATCTCTAATATGGATTTCCTATTTTCCTACTGCCTTCAACTTGACAAAGCATTATTGCCTTTTCCAAGAAGCCATGTTATCTCATGATGTTCCAAAGGATGACTGTTTCAGTTTAATTATTTCAAGCAAGAGATCAGGCTTGATTTGTCCTAGGATCCCTTTATGGATGGTCTGTGATGCCTGCAGAACTTTCTCCAATCACCAGACTTCAAATGAGTTGGTCTTCTTTCTGAAAGCTTTCTTCGATGTCCAACTTTCAAATCTTTGTGATTTGTCCATAAACCAAGAACAGACAGGGATCAAACTTCTAACATGCAAAGAATAAGAATGCAGAAAAAGCCCCACTAAATCAGATCAGTCTTCCCCGAACTAGTGCTTTCCTCCTTATTTTTAACAGAGTAGAAGCTTACCTATTTTTATTGTCCACTGAACTGACTATGCTTCAATGTTTGTTTTTGACTGTAAAGTAGGAAGGAATAAAGGTAAAGATAGGGAGCTTAGCGAGTACAATGATGATAAAATATACCTCCCTGCCTTACTTATTTCCTTGGTAAAATATTGTTCTGGTACAAAAGATATAACAATATATCTTTGGATTTTATTGGCAGTAGATTATGCTAATTATCATAAAAAAATTATGGCCACTAATAAAATTTCTATTGTAGGTTACTTATAGTAATCTCTAGGGAACTATTCTTAGCCTAGAAAATACTGTAATTACATCACATTTATGGGAAGAATTTGTTTCCCAAGGTTGTTCTTTTATTATCTGAGCATCATCTAGGCTTCCTGACAATCAAAGATATCATTAATTGTTTTTCAGCTCATTGGACACATATCTGCTTCATCCCCAAGGCTTCGGACATGTTAAAGTGCCCCAACTGGCAATAAATACATCAATTCAAACATCAAGTTAAATTAAACTTGGCCCATAATCTTATCCTTAATTGAATCCTATCCATAGCTTTCAACATATCTGGAAGACCCCTGATGTGCATCTACACTACACAGTTTTATCACTTTCATATCGAATTCATTAATTGTCTGCCTTCACCTTATGAAATCCTGGGATCTGTAGTTTGGTGAAGCACTTAGAATTCTTTGCTGGAGAGCTCTGTGTCCTCAACTGAACCACAAATTCAGAGGCATTTTGTGTGTAGTGCTTTAACAAAAAGTTAAGGTGATTCAGTCCTCAATCCTTCTCATCTCAGTGTGCAAGTATCTTGTCAAACTACAGATCCCAAGATTCTCTTTCATAGAGTAATAAAAATTACAATCATATGGAACTGATATTAATATTATTGTTGTTGTGTGCCTTGAAGTTGTTTCTCATAGAATTATGGAATTATATAGCTGGAAGAGACCAGCTCTATCAGTGGACTCTATCACTAAAGTGTCCCCGGGAGGTGGCCATCAAACCCTCTGCTTGAAAATTTCCAAACGAGAAGAGTTCACCTCTGTCTATCAAATCTCAGGCCATTTCTGTCCTGCACTATTATAGTGCCATTATTCCATTTTCAACATCCTGTGGAATTCTGGGGTTTGTAGCTTCCTGAGGCCAAAGAGCTCTTTGGCTGAGAATTCTAAGGGCTCCTTTGCATCCAGTGAGGGAGTGGGAGTCAAATAAAACATATTAAAAGGCTTTTCCAGTTCCATAGTTCTAGGATCAACCCCCACAACCCCAATACTCACCATGCTCCCCAAAATTCAAACCCTTGTTCCACACCTTTGTCTCCCACTCTGAGAGTCCATCATCGAAACTGAATGCTGACAGCACGTCCGTTTTTGCAAATTCCTCTGGTTTCCTCCTTTGCCCGAAAAGCAAAGCTGTTGGGTCTCTGAGCCTAACATTTGTTCTTCAATATTGGCAGTGAATGTTTTGCCAGCCTTTGCATAGCTGTTTTGTCTTATTTTCGAAAGCAGCTCAAACGAGCACTTTCATTTTATGTGACTGTTAATTAAGATGTTGATTAGCCTGGCTATTGAAGCATTGAAACCACTTTGAAAAGAAACGGCCCCTGTTTCCAATTCTGCTTCTCCTTCTTCCTTTTTTTTGTTTTTTTTGTTTTTAATTAGTTGGAATTTGAGGTTATTTACCATTCTGTCAGCTATCAAAGCAAAGCTGTTTAATGTCTCAGCAGGTAATGCACTGAAGTTGGGTTTGTGTCTTGTTTTTACAGTTGCCTGCAAGCAGTAGCATTTGTGACAATGTGATTTTGGATCTGTGTAGAGTCGTTAGTTCTCCTTATGACCCAATGGAAAGTGTACAAAAGATAAGAGAAATAAAGCACAGCACAACAATAGTTGTCTTCTCAAGTAGAAAGCCAGCAGTGCATTGGGTGTCAACACCCACCAGCTTCTACCAGTTTTATACACACAGAGCAGGGAAGGAAAACTCCTCTCCTATGTGGTCATCTTCCTGTCTTCTTCTATTTTTCTGCAGAAAATATATGTATATGTACACACACACACACACACACATTTTCACTGTACAAGTATGTGTGTACATGTGCATCCATTTGTGAACTAGTGGGTGGCTGGTAGTTTTCCTTTTGGGGAAATGTAAGTTGGATCTCTAGAACAGGGTAATCAAACTGGCAAGGCAGAAGCTGAACCATGACCAGTCCTACATACATCCAGCTACTCACAGAGTCTAGTAGGCCTGGGGAGAACATTGATCAATAGCTGTGGTACTGACCAAAGAGTCACTCAGTTATTTAAAAAAACAATTAAATTATAACATTATAACATTAAACAGTTTTAAAAAATATAAAAATATGTTAAAACACTATGTACGCACCTTGAGAACAGCACCACACAGTATTGAAGGCCTACCTTCCATCATTTTCACAAAGTCTGGTGGTATAAAAATATTTTAAAATGGGATTTTTTAATAAATAAATAAAAATAACTATCACTTGCTGGCTCTCCTATCATTCCCAGCCATTGACTGTACTGGCTGGGGATGATGGATGTTGGAATTCCAACAACATTGGCAAGGGAAAGGGATTGTCCTTACCTTTATAGCACACAATGGTTTGCCCTCCTTTGCTCGCAATATCTTTTCATAGTTTACGAAATCCCATATGAAGAAAAGCACCAATGACTTACAGTTCTGCCCATAGAGTAGTTTGTTTTGTGTCAACATTTCCTACAGAGTTTTACTTTCAAAGAGGAAGAGATGATGAGAGTTGGAGAAAAGCTGGAGTGAACTTCAGAAAATTATTTGCCTTTTCTGCCTGCCCTGCCCTGCCTTCCTTTTCAGACTTACTAACAATGTGCCGCGTATTCATGCATTCGCTGAAGGAGGGCAGTGCATAAAAATATCTGTATTTTAGTCACCTCCATGTTGAGGGGAAAAGAACACAGAGAGGAAAAATGAATACAGAGAACAGATATCAGATCGGGGGTGCTGGGAAGGCAGAAATGGAAGTAATAGAAATAGTAGTAGTAATGAACAGTAGCATGTCTTTCCAGTCATCAATCGACTTATGGCAACACCATGAATTTCACAGGGCTTTCTGAGTCAAGGAATACAGTGGGCCCTTGATATCCACTAGGATTTGGTTCCAGGATCCCCTAGAGGCTCAAGTCCTATTATGTTCAGTGGTGTAGTAAAATGTTGTCCCTTACATAAAATGGCAAAATCAAATTTTGCTTTTTGGATTTTTTTGGGAGGGGTATTTTCAAGTCATGGTTGGTTGAATTTGTGGATACAGAATACACAGATATGGAGGGCCAGCTGTACTCAAAGGTGATTTTCCATTGCCTTCCTCGGAATATAGCTTTCAAGACATCGTCTTCCCTGGTGATTTCCTTTCCAATTTCAAGGGCAAAGTTTGGCTTGAATCTTATTGTTGGCCACAACTGGAGCAGACCCATTGGATCAGTTATTAAATCAG
Organism: Iguana delicatissima; assembly: GCA_948472985.1. Taxonomy (NCBI): domain Eukaryota; kingdom Metazoa; phylum Chordata; class Lepidosauria; order Squamata; family Iguanidae; genus Iguana; species Iguana delicatissima. The sequence goes on along the minus strand of CAOKZL010000815.1, from coordinate 808,309 downwards.
GAATCAATGTGTAGGTCAAGGAGTCTGGATAGGATTGAGCCCTGCATGTGTGAAAAAAGGTCCAAACAGACCCCTGCTGAACTTTCCCCATGAGCATGAAGGAGTAGAAGAAGGATACGGAAAAGGAGAAGAGCCAGCTCAAAACTGGCTGTTACCTCACAGGTTGCTTTCCATGGCAATGAGGAAACGAGTCCATTCTGGATTTTAGTCCAACTTTAAAGGAGGTGATGAGGCTAAAAAGTTGTCCAAACATTTAATGTTGTGATTCTGAGTTCCTAAGCAATTCTAAACAAGTCATTGTGTCTTTTTGAGCTGTGTCAAAAGACGATAAGATAACTGAGTAAGAATATGCCATTTGTTCACAGAAAGAATGACGCCAATGTTAGAATGATCTGTTCTCTGTTCTCCTGTCTCATTTATGTTAAGCAACTCTCATGCACATTTTCTCTCTCTTTGGAAGCTCTATGAAAATCCTGATGTTTCAGTAAGGCTTTGTTCATCTTCCTCAGACCACTGGCTGCAGTAATGTTGATACCAGGGGTTGAAAAGATATTTCACCTTGACAAGATATTTCATCTTCATCTTCATCTCTCTCTCTCTCTCTCTCTCTGTGTTGACTCCTTCCTGATCTGATTCAGACCCCAGCTTCAGCTCCATGATTCTACTTGGGAAACAAGGGTAGACCAGCATTTCACTCATGGCCAACAGAGATATCCAAATTGCTAAACTAATTTGAGGATAGGTTCATCAGGTTGAATAGTTCATTTTATATCTGGACTGAAAACCAGAGCAGATTCACTACCTCACTGGCATGGGTGGCCAGCAGTTGCCATTCGACTTGTTTGTTCAACTGCCATTCCAGTTGTCCTTCATACAAGGAATGGGGCATCATCTTTTTTCTCAAGCAACAGAATGTCTTGGATCCGTCCTGGGAACATCGTTTCTAAGCATGACATCTCGTATGGCTAGTTCCCCTTCTACATAACCAAAGTGACAGCACAGGCATGCTCCTTTGCATCAATAAAAAACATGGGCCTCTGGTTATCTCTGGACTGTAGCTTCCATCAGACCTAGCCAGCACAGGAAGTGGGAATGCTGGGATATACAATACAGTAACTGCTGAAGGGCTTCACTTTGCTCGTCTGTGCTTTACAGGAATATTTGGGAATGAGATGAAATAAATTTGGTAGAGGCCTTTTAAAACGAAATGAGACTTCATAAATATGTAGTAAAAAATACTAATTAGTGGTGGAAATAGTAATAATTATTTATTATAATATATAAATACTTATACATTTATTAATCTAACCATAACTATTGTGTATTTCCATAGCAATATAAATACTATTTTGACTGCTATTTAATATTTTACTACTTATTAACATAGTTAAATTGATAACTATATTCTAAATATATGAAAGCAAAGTTAATTAATATAATTTAAGTATAAAATTAGTTAGATTAATAAATGCTAGGCATAGTAAAAAGCCGAAGAAATATATAATTTCTAATAGTAGAAACATTCATCCTTCTGCCTGTGAATTAAACACGTGGAGAAAAAACAAACAAACATCAAAGCATTCCTTAAAATCACTCATTTCAGTCAGAGGCCAATTCCCAGTTCAAATTAGGTTTTGTTGAACCTCTGAATCAGAAGTTATTTGTCTAGACTACAATTTCCAGAATCCCCCATGTTGACTGTGGATTCTGGGAGCTGTACTCCAAAAGTATTGTTTCCAAGGTCTTCCTCAGTGATGCTTTTCCAAACATGAGGTATCCAGTCCTTGATCAATGCCAATGAAGCTCCATGACCCAGGCCAAATTCTTAGCCTACCCTGCCCCACACTCCCCCATCTACTCAACTAAGTTCTTGCTCCTGTGGTAGAACAGAGGGCAAGCAAGAATTCTCTCTCAGCTCCATTCTCTGACTTTCATTTTAATTAACTATAGTTTTAATTAAATTTTCAGGGGTATAATGCTCACTCTCTTCCAGGTCAGCATTGTTAGATAGCTGGCCCAAGGTTCCCATGCCAACGTTGTGACGATGCTTCTCTAGGTTTTATTCCAGACTTTAAATTAGCCGTTCCAAGTGAAGAACCCTGTCCTGAAAGTTCAGCACCTTGGATAGCTCCTCTAAGTCTACAATAGATCCTGGAGTGGATTCATTGCACCCCTGACATGGAAGCCACCTATTTTTCCTGGCTCAACCTTCCATGATTCATATTTCCAAACCAAAGATATTTACAGTTAGAGGAAATCAACCTCGTGAGGTAGGTTAAGCTGAGAACCAGTGATTTCCCTGAACCGTCTGGTATGCTTTATAGCTAAGAAGATATTTGAACTGACTTCTTCTTCTCTTTTCCAGTGCTCTAGCAACTGTGCCACATCGGCTCCAGTTATTAAATTCTGGAAAGTGGGGAGAGACCAAATACCTGTAATATTACTCAGTACTATCATATAACAAAACCCCTCCCCTCAGTTCCTCCTTTCCTGGCAAGACAACATGATTTCCTGAGCCCCTTGGAGATTTCAACTCTCTGTGTGGGATATTTTCATGGACAGGTAACACTAAACAATTATTGAAATACCACCACAAGTGAGGCAAAGTCTTGGCTTATTTCCCTTCCAGAGCAAAGAAGCAATTCAGTTCCAAGTGCGGGGAATCTTCTTCTGCGTGTCTCAGTGAGCATTCAAATCCTCTTGTTTCCAGAAGCATGAACAGTCCTTGCCCAAGCAAGCTTTTCTTTCCCCAGGTACAGGGAAGTCAAACTTACTGCTCTGGGGAAACACCCAGCTAGGTTAGGTACTCTGAATGTAGTCAGACATTCCTTAAGCAACACAGAAAGCTAATAAAAAACTTCAATAGATGATAGAAGGAGGGATGTTCGTATTTTAAAAAGTGGATTTGGTTTTACTTCAATAGATGATAGAAGGAGGGATGTTCGTGTTTTAAAAAGTGGATTTGGTTTTTCAGATGCAGAAAAGAAAATGTATGAGAATTGGATGTATATTCAGCTCTGCTGCCTCTGCACTGACCGTGCTGTGTTGTTCTACCTTTATTACAAATTTCGGGGCTGTTTGGTTTAGAGGAACATACAAGCTAGGGGAGGTTGTGGCAGTTTGCTTTTGCCTGAACCGTCAGGGAGGGTTAAGATTCTACCTCTCCTCTTCTCTCTGGTGTTCTGAGTTAAATGAGTGCAAACTACTTTTTGTACTTTGAATTCAGTTTGTGGCAACTGAAGTGAGCTAAGGACAAATAGAGAGGAGAAACTGGGACATTTTAAAAGCAGCTGAGAAAGTGGAGTGACAGAGGATTAATAAGGAATGTTCCTGCCAAACTGGGAGAGTTGGAGGTATGTTAGTGGTGATACTAAGCATAATACATGAAACATCAACCACCGTTGGACAAAGTATCCCATTTGGATAAAAAACATCAAGTCTAAATAATGATTTTAAAAAAATATGTACGCATTTTTCAAGGCAGCAACTTTGCTCTGAGATGCCTTCTCTTGCCTTGCGGACTGTAGGAGAGAGTCCAAACTTTCAGGTACAGTAAAACTAGTCACTTCTCTCCCCAACTTTTTGCAACAAGAAAACCATACCACAGGAATGGGGATTCTATGAATTTTCTTTCCTTCAGGCTCAGGCATTTGGCTGCCATTCTGACTTGTTCAGTTATGGTCTTTGAGGGGACAGGAGAGAGAGAGATCCTCAACCATGCTGCTTTTCCAACAAAATGAACAAATGCTAACTCTATTTGCACAAGGTTCTTCCTTTTAAATGGCCATAATGCGCATCTTGGCCCTGTTCAAGTACTGAATCCACTTTCCAGCTGATCCTTGTCCTTATGGTCAAGGCAAGGATTTTGAAGATTGTCTAACGCGTCACTATGATAACACCCCAAACTCCATCTTTTTGCACCCCCCTTTGTGAGGAAAAATCCTCCGCCCCACACACACTTTGAAAATAAGGAGACAATTTTAGCTCAGGCTCACCCCACCCCCCCAACCCTACACATCCATAGCTGGCTGGTATTTAGTTCTGCTTTGCAAAAACTATTCTGGACTCAAGCAGTTTTTCCCAAACACTGGACTATGTGTTAAATTGAGATTATGTAAATGGCAGAATGCATTTGCTGATCCACAGTGAAATGACCTCCTGAAGATACATGAGAATCAGGCAAGATTAAGCAGCCCTTTACTTTATGTATTAATCAGGAAGTGAATGAAACAGCCCCTATGCAAAGAGCATTATTAAAGATGGAGGAAGAGATTAGAAATTAAAAATTTGTTAAACAAAGAAACAAATAAACCAAGTCCAATCTCTTTTTATAAATGGATAGCAAACCTGGAATACCAAGGTGAGATTGCTGATCTTCCCTGTTTAATTGTAGAGCAGTGGTTCTCAACCTGTGGGTCCCCAGATGTTTTTGGACTTCAGCTCCCAGAAGCCCCAGCCACTATGGTCAATGCTCAGGGCTTCTGGGAGCTGAAGTCCAAAAACATCTGGGGACCCACAGGTTGAGAACCACTGTTGTAGAGAATGCCTCCCCACCCCACACTTAATTCTGTGTTATGCCTTCTTTTTGTATTCCTTCCTCTTGTAGCATGTTAAACATCACCATGACACCTCAGTTAGGAACCCATTCGCCTAGTTCCCAAAGGGACTTCTTACACTAAGAAGCTAAAACTGACTTCTTTTCTTGAGCCATTTCCTCACGAGGCTGACATAGTGCTATGATTCCACTGGAATCATAGCACTATAACAGCCTCGTGTGGAAATGGCCTTGGTTGTAACCACCATCAGTCCCACCATCTGGAGAAATGCTGGGTATAAAGAAAATGATAAAATAATCTTAATTTGTTTACTTTTTTGACATTTTTGTCAAATGGAGGGCCCCAAGAGCCAGAAGTTGACCCCTGAAATTATCTCAGTTGCCCAGCTCTGTGCTAAAGATGGATTCTCCTCAGCATCAGCAGCAGACCAAAACCTTGACAGGAAGCCAAACCTAAGGACATCCAAGTCTCATAAAGATTTTATGGGAGTTGTCCTGGAGTGTAGCTATGGAGTGTGTGTGTGTGTAAAATGAAGGCATTTCTCTTCCAAATAAGGATTTCTACCTCTCCAAGTGAAATTTCCTTCAATCTCCAAATTCCTAGGATTGCAAGAACCTATTGCAGCTCCATTTAGAAATATAGGTAGGCATCCAGAGAAAGGAGGCAGGCAAAGTTACTGGGGGAATCTGAGCACAGCAAATAGAAGAACTCCAGAAATATTTCCAAGGTCTCATTGTCTGCAGTGCTAGAAGTTGGGGATGCTGTTTCATTGGGAGGCAGAATTTGTATTTGTGTAGAAGCTGAATTGATCCCAAGGGGGTCTCATGTTTCTGCTACTGTTTGCTTGGTTGGTTAGTTGGTTGATTTTTACCCCTCCTTTCTCCCAAAAATGGAACTTAGAGTGGCTTTGTACCCATGTCTTTGTTTCCCATTGCAACCGATATTCAACCAAAATTTGGGTACTTTTTGAATATATGTCCCTATTGCTGGTAACAGTTATTTTCTGCCTACCTTAGACAGACAACCACTAGACAACCATGCATCATCACAGATGCATCAAAGCAACCCTCAAAATTAACTTAATGCGTGCTAATTTAATAGTTCTTGTAACTGCTCCTTATATGGTAATTAGGCAAGTTTTGTTTTGTACTTCTAATTAAGCATTAATTCTAGATTTGGTGTTTTACTTGGCGATTATGCTATGGAGACATAGGAGTAATTACTCTTTGCTACCTCTTTCCTTCCCACAACTATGGCATCAAGTGTGGGGACCTTCTAGATGCTCTCGTGGTTCCCATGCAAGACTTTGTTCATCTTATCTCTCTACTGGATACCAGCACCCTTGATTGAATGATGCACCATGTCTGAACTCAAATTTCCAATATTCCTTTTATAGCGTTTTCAGAGGCTTGAGTGTACCATACAAAAATAATGATTTATTAAACAGAAATTGGACACAGCGTCACAGATTACTTATTTAATACATCTAAATCCTCACTCAGACATCTCTCACTCATATCCTAACTAACTCTGACTCTCACTAATCTCTGTCTCTGACCCTGACAAACCCTCATAACTCTTCAAACTCCTATTCCCCTCATACAACCCAGCCTATTTTCATACAAACCAGCCTCAGACATTCAGCTGATTTCAAGTCATTTTCAGCATTCCATTCTCTTACCTCCTCCAAACACATCCTTACTTTATAATTTATGCTACATATCACATGCATAAGTATAATTTATCCAATAAATGCAACAACATTTTCTACACACTTCCAGAAAGTCACAGGTCCCTCCTTGCTTCCATTTGCAAGTGAAAACTTTTCTGTTCCAACAAGCCTTTAGGAATCAACTGCAAGGGCTTTTAATAATGGGTTGTTTTATTGACTTTTCTCTTTTAAATGGATTTGTTTGCAAGGTTTTCATTCTATGGATAGTTTAATTGCATTTTAACAATAACTTTTGTGTGTCTGTATGTTGATTCTGTATCTGTGTTTGTTTTCAATTTTGTAAGCTGCCTTGAGTCCCAGGTTTGGGAGAAAGGCAGCATATAAATAAAATGACAATGATAAACTCTACTTGGAAAACAAAAACAGTGTAATAGAAAACAAAACCTGTTGCCCATAAACCAACACATAACTGAGGGGGAAAATTGATGCCTTTCTTCTGTACTGACTAGTTGTATCAATTTGCCATAATTTAGAAACAACTTGAAGGCACACAACAGCAACAAACTTCCCTGGAAGGAAGGATCAGGCATTTTTGTCCAACATACAACAGCTATATGCAGTTCAAGGTTGCAATAGGAGAGTTGGGCATGGTTACGTATTGTGCACAGATGTGTGTGGGTGCATTGTGCACGGTTGTGCACTGATTCTCATGCACATTGCACATTGTGTACACATTGTGCACACCCATATTTGGTAGCACGTTGGGTTGGGCCATGCCACTATTCACTAACAAGGCAGTGTTGTACAACTCTGCGAGTACCAAGTTGTACCCTGTCTTCTCAGTGTAAGATAGGAGTAGGCAAAGTCTGGGCTGTGAGCTGCAATGGAGCCCCGGGCCCCACTTTTGTGTACCCTGAAGGTCCCCCACCTGTCCCCCAAAGTGACCCCCCCATTACCCCCCTTAAAAATTGCCATGATTTGTGGGGCACTTTTTTTGCCCTAACATCACTCAGAAAGCACCCCAAAGCAAAAAACATGCAAAAATACCCCCTCCCAACAAGTGCCCCAGAATCCTACTATAACTCCAAGTGCCTCATTTTTTTCCACAATTCTCTATCAAAAGGGTGACAGGAAGAGATATCCCTTCACTTCTTGTCAGCATTTTGAGAAAGCTGGCAGAGGAAAATGGAAGTGTTTGGCTTGCTGTGGTGGGTGTGGCCATGGGGGAGCTGGGGGATAATTGGAGATGTGCCTTCACTTCCTGTCACCATTTTGAGAAGGTATGTAGAAGAAAATGGAGGTATTTGGGATTACTGTAGTGAGTGTGGCCATGGGGGAGTTGGGGGGCAAATTGACCCTTGGCCTTCGTGGAGTTGTCCACCCCTAGTGTAACATCTCAGTCAAGGGCTACTTGGAGATTGCTTCTGTTGCCCATTTGTTTGAGGCTATAATCTTTCCCTTCCCTTCCCTTCCCTTCCCTTCCCTTCCTTTCCCTTCCCTTCCCTTCCCTTCCCTTTCCTTTCCTTTCCTTTCCCTTTTTTTTAAAATGTCTCTTCTGAAAGTATATATTTCAGCATAATGGGAAAGGAAAAAGATCTAGAGGTTATGGCTGATTAGCTGGCACGTGAGCCCTGTTTTGACAGGTTAACTTGATCGGCTGCTGAAAGTTCACCCCATTCTCGTTCTAATTTATGTTATGTGTAGTATAGACCTTCTCGCTTGAACACTTACATTATTCTAAACAATTATATTGCCATGATACATATAATGCTTGCCTCTCGAACATCAAGTCCGTTAATGATGGCAGACTGTAAAGTGGTGTGTTTCTTTTTTCCAAAGGTCAGGCATCATTTCTTCAGTAGATTAACATTTTATCTTTTAATGGTGTTAGGAAAAGGTCAAAAGATTCTAATAGATGGAATATGGAAAGCGCCCATTGAAGATCAATGTGGTAAGCATCTTTCTCATGTCCCAGAACACAGCCACTTAATGACTATTTTTACTAGCTCCTTTCTCTCCTGACAGGTTGAATGCTGTGATTACATTTTTTTTTTCAGGGGGTGGGGAATATTACCGTCATGTCTCCTCTCATATTTATGGATCTTTTTTGAGCCTTTCTCTCTTTCTTTCTCTCTCTCTCTTTTTCCCAGAATATTTCTTTATTATACAAAACAAAACACAAAATTCCTTTAAGCAATTAGCGTACCCTCAGGCAACTGGCATTTTTTATATCAATTTTGCCTTCCAAATGAATGCAACGGGTTGATCCCCAATGACTAGAAGGGAGTTGATTTTATATTAGTTTAACTGAATACTTTTGCAATAATTATATGGCAAATGATATTTAAATCAGCTCTCTCTTCTTAAATAGTATGCAATTTAGAGGTTGCCAGGGCAAGATTTCAGAGATGAAGACCGTTCTCAAGATGAAGATCTCTTCTCCACAGAGTACCATAATCTGAGGCTTTCTGCAATAAAATATACCCATATATGAATCTCTTTTGAATCAATTTCTCTTCTGTTTCATGGAGTGAGGATCTGTAATGTTCAGATTTTACATCTTCCTTATCCTGAGTCAGGCTATTGGTTCATCTAGCCTAATTTTATCTATTTGGTTTGATTTTAGGTCCTTCCTCCAGGTCTGATTCCCTATAACCCCCCTTTTACCAGAGGTGCTAGTTCCTAAGGACCAACGACCATTCTGCTTATAAAGCATGTGTTCTATTAGTGAGCACTGAGCCCCTCTCTCATTCTGGTGTGTCTCCTAGTCTGAGAAGAAGAGTGTTTCACCTGAAAAATTGAAGTTGAGATTCCCTCACTGCTTAGACTAGTGGTTCCCAACCTTTTGCTTCACCAGATTTTTTTTTTTGGACTTCAACTCCCAGAAGCCTCTACTAGAATAACCGATGGCCAGGAATTCTGGGAGCTGAAATCCAAAATAATTAGAGATCCAAAGCTTGAGAACTGTTGGCTTGGACCATGAGCTGCTGATAGTCTCCCCTATATGAAGTGTTCAGGTTTAGGATACAAAAGCCAGACAAGTCTGTCTGTCTCTATTGATTTATTTGCCTACCTTTTTTTTCTTTTTTTCTGAATATAGAAGTAAAATTCCTGTTGTTGTTGTTGTTGTTGTTGTTGTTGCTGCCGTTGTTGTTGTTGTGTGTCGTCAAGTAATTTCTGGCTTATGGTGACCCTAAGATGAAGAGGTAGTTGGGAAAATACAAGTTGCTGTTGCTGTTGTTGCGAGCCTTCAAGTCATTTCCAACTAATGACAATCCTAAGGAGAACCTATCATAAGGTATTCTTGGCAAGGTTTGTTCAGAGGGGGTCTGTCCTTGCCTTCCTCTTAGGCTGAGAGAGTGTGATTTGCTCAGGGTCACCTGGTGGGTATCAATGGCTGAGTAGGGATTCAAACCTTGGTCTCCCACATTCGTAGCCAAACATTCAACCACTGTACCATGCTGGTTCTGAGGTCTTTAAGGAGGCTTACAACATAGATTAAAACAACACACAGCTAAAACAGAAGGTATTAGTAACAGTATTCCTTCTTTGTATCCTTCAGTATGATTACTCCATCTACATTAGTATGATGGGTAGTTTTCCCCTTTTGGAAGAATGACAGTCGGCAAAGAAATAAGTAAAATGAAAGTTCCAGCCAACTCATGCTGTCCCTACAGATCACGAGGAAGCTGCAGAGGCAGTTCATCCTGTGGAGCATTATAGATTAAAACACTGGTTGTAAAGGCACAAGAAACACCCTGATCCACTTTAGAAGGAAAACACTAAGCAAATTAGGCCAGCTGGGATGATTTACAGCTGGCTATAAATTAGCTCAGGCAAGGCCATTTTGTTGCTGCAAACAATCACCTCTGGTAATTCCTTTGTCAAGTTGTCTGATGTGTCTCTGTTTGGTGTGTGCTTTGAATTTCTCTTTCTGGAATAATTATCAGGTTTAGATCTTGATGAGCACCGCTTTTCACATCTGGAACTGGCCTGGTTTCTCCACTTTCTGTTCCTGTGGACTGTGAGCACACTTATCTGACTTCTTAGCAGCTTTGAAGAGGACACCAATGAAGGATTCTGCCCCTCCAAAAAAGGATATACCCATTTCAGAAGAGAAGCATTCCTCAGGAAAGAAGTAAAGGAAGGCAGAATTTTCCCAGCCTGCTGAAGAACTAGTGGCTGCTGGTGGCTTTTATGTTAGCAAGTTGGTGAATCCAGTCTAGTCTGAACTTTGAAGGAGCTATCCAAGGTGCTGAGTGCTATCTGCAAAACTGGTTCAATACATTGGATAGCTCCTTTGAAGACCAGAATAAAATCCAGAACAGGTTCCCCACCACACTGATATGGAAGCCCTTGGCTGCTATTTTCAGGAGCAGTTTTAGTAATTACTCTTCCAGAGCTGTTACCATTTATATTTAATTAAACACACACAACCTTACATCAAATACATGGGTGTGCACATGTAGTTGGGAGCTAACAGCATTTTAAACAACTCGGGACCTGGTGATGTAAAAGACTGCCTTTTCTTTTACAGGTCTTCTTGAGAGAAAGGTTGCCTGCATGGAGGGACACGGTCTGAGGTCCACTGCTATCATTTAAGCAGGACGTTTATCGTTGTGATCTATGTGGAATGTGTTCCTATATTTTCCAGGCCTTCTGTTTGAGCCACCATCTGTTTCATGAACAATATGAAATAAATATAATACAAATATTCTCCTAAATTCAATATGATCTTCAGCCAAAGTAGACCCACTGAAGTGCTGAATTGCTCAATTCCCATTGATTGGACAGGAATCATCAGTAAGATGGTGATTACAGAATGAATTTGGAACTGAACATGAAATTGCTCAGTTCCTATTTGGGAGTAACAATTGGATTTAGGTCACTGTATTTTAATTCTATGTGCCATCTGTGATATACGTGTTTTATTGTTCTTGCACAGCACTTTGAAATCCTCAGATCAAAATAGTTTATAAATATGCATGAACACCTCATCATATATAACATTGTAAGAAGGTATTCTTATAATGGCGAAAGAGGTGCCAGGGACAAGGATCCTGAAATAAAAACTACTCTTGAAAATAGGAGCGGTTAGAATCCACATGATTGCTTATTACTTCCCTCCAGTGTAGTCATTGATGGAAAGATTTGGTCCTCCAAACTGAGTAGCTAGTCTCTTGAACAGGCCCAAATAATACCAATAAGATCTGGTATGGTGAAGATGTCAGATTACTTGACCATATCAGAAGGCTACAGGTAACTATGTCCCATTACAGCTACACACTTGGCAATGACTCTGTAATGCACTTAGAGTAATAGGTAATCTGGTCTTGGAATCACTTGGCATTTGGTGCTGTTCCTCCAGTTCTGTTTCAACGGTTCCACCGCCACCATGCAACAGCTGTTCTTCATATTAAATGAGATAACCCTATGAGGAAGTCCATTAAAGATATAAGTGGCTTCTCTAGCGGTATTTGATGAGACACTTCAAAGCGTGGGCGAACATGATGCAGTTCGGAGAGGGAATGCAAAGCAGAACACAAGCAATGCCAAAGAAAGAAAGAAACACTGGTTGTATTTGATAAATAAGATATGGGCCGGATAGTTCCCCCTGCGTCATGTGTACACATTAATATCGGGTGACATATATCTAAGAGGGTAAATTGATATTATGTAAGTTGTACGGTGCTTGTTTGACAATGAAGTCAGGGAAATAAAACAAGGCACAAAGCTGACATCTCTAGAAGCTATTTTGGATGGTTATTTCCTTCTCTCTCTCTCTTTTTTAAAAAAATCTCTGTGCGTGTGTTTGCGTGTGCATGCTTGTGAACTCACTTGAAGGATACTTCAGGAATTTGATATCTATGAATTCAACAACAACAACAAAAATGATTTCCCAGACCAACAAGTGAAGTAAGTCTGAGTCATCTGTGAGCTTTTTGGACTTCCCAGCTGCTTCAATGCTGTTCTTAGCTAAACACTTGTATAACAATGCATTGGGAAAAATGCATCTTTCAAGAGAATATACATTTCTGAATGCCCTACGGGGAGGGGCTTGTTTATTTATTTATTTTTAAAAATGGCTATGAAAAAACTGTAAGACACATTGAATCCCAGTGTTGGGGAATGATGATGATGATGATGATGATGACGACAATGCTTGAAGAAGATTATTCAAAGAGGCATTTCTGTGCATTTTTGGGAAATAAATTCACAGATCAATGTGGAAGTAGATCAGATATAAAGGTGAATAAATGCACAAGTCACCTGGAAAAGAACTAGTCTATGCTATTTCTGCTTCTCTCTCGCTCTGTCTCTCTCTGTCTCTCTCACGTACACACACACATGTACTTCTCTGATCCTGTAGATCTGATTCTTTTCTACCCTGCAGGGGACAGTATTGGGTAAAGAACAGTGGAGAAAACTCATGTGATAAAAGGAAGAAGCATTTGCTTTCAATTATCCAAATTGTACTTTGCTAATTGAGGTACAAAAGAAAGGTCTGATTTGAAAACTCAGGGCAGGGTTCTTCCTTCTGCTTCAGATCATCCGTATGAAAAACAGGTTGCGATCTCTCATTCGTCCTCACTTTTGACAGGCAAACATTTCAGATAACTTCTCGCCACCAACCTTAATGACAGAGAGGGGAAATAATAATAGGGGTAAAGTCTGGAGAGTGTCTTTGCATTGCAGTGACCAAAGTGTTCTCACACACACACACACACACACACACACACACATTTAAAATGATGTGCAATTCAGTCCATAGGCCCAGCTCTGATTTCTACCCCTGGAAGTAAAATGCAAAATGAAATGCAAGATTTCTTCTTCTTTGTACTCCAAAGAGTTGGGATCTTCCAGAGACACTGTACAATCTGTTTTTGTAAACCTCTCTGGGCTGTAAGAAATGGATGTGCCTGTGAAATGGAAGCCGTTCCATGAATGGAGGCCATTAGATATAGGTCAGTCTTGTCGCATAGCCAGGAAAGATAATATGTTTCAGACGCATCCAGGAAAGAAGGGATTGGTCCATTTTCTTCAATCTGCTGCTTTCCAACTTCAGTTCTCTTCCTCTCTGACTATGCACCATACCAGTCACTACCTGTCACCATTTTGAGAAGGATGGCAAAGGGAAACCAAGGTATTTTGGCTTGCTGTGGGGGTGTGAGGGGCAGCCTGAGGGAGAACATTGCCCCCTGCCTTCCCATACAGTTGTCCACCCTTGATTTCAACTGTGCTGGAAAACTGATTATATTTGGGATGGATATATAAGCTCTCTCTCTCTCCCCCTCTTTGTCATATGACGGTGTATTTATATTTCCCATTTTGAATTGTTATTTAATAAAAAATGAGAAAAGAAGAAGGTGCAGATCTTTACAAAATGTATATGTATTTATTTGTTTGTGTATGTGTTTGTATGTCAAGGTGGTTGGATCCTGCATGTTTTTACTGTCCTACAAAGACTGAAACTCCAAGTGTGGGAACATGAACCTTCAACATCTATTAAGCAATGGTTAGAAGATCTTACCACGTTAATGAGTATTTTGTAGACTCTAAACAAATTTTTGGACATGCACTCAACTCATATTAATGTATATGTCTGTTTGTGTCTGAGTTATCTGTTGACCTATGGTGACCCCATGGATTTCATAGGATTTTTTTAGGCAAGGAATATTTAGAAGTGGTTTTACCAGTTCCTTCCTCTGAAATATAGCCTACAGCACCTGTGATTCATTGGTAGTCTCCTGTCCAAGTACTAACCATTTCTAACCCTGCTCAGTTTCCAATATCAAACAGGATCTGATGCTTTCAGGGTATTTAGACCAGGGCAGATGCATATGTCTAGCCCATGTTTGTATCTCATATGCTTTCCCCTTTTCTTTTTTTTTCTCCTTTTTCTTCTTTTTCTTTCTGCTTTTCCCTTTTATGTAATCACATTTCTAACATGCAATAAAATTATTTTTTAAAATGTATGTATATGTGGAACTTCTAAGCAGTTACAACAGTTTAAACAAAAGCTCAGTGTATCTCAGGATAGTGGGGAAGTCTGTGAGTGTGTGACTGACCGAATGCCTGCTTCTTTAGTCTGTGGTCCAGGAGTCCTTTCACACTACTAATTTATAGCGCTACGATTCCACTTTTACAATCATAGACCTATCCTATGGAATTTTAGCACTTGCTATTAAGGGAGAGCCTTTTAGAATTCTCAGCCAGAGAACTCTAGTGCCTTACCTAACTACAGATCCCAGGATTCCAGAGGGTGTTGCCATGGCAATTAAAGTGGGATCAAAGTGCTTCCACTGTGTACTGTGAAAGGGCCCCAGCTGTGAACAGTTGGTGGGGAAACATAAGATTTCTTGGTCCACTGACCAGAAATCCCTTTGTCACTTTCTCTTGTTTAATCAGAGATTACACAAGTGTATTTTCTACATTGTATAAGGGAGGTATCCAGTCCCTCCTTGCACAATGGTTTTCACCAGGCTGTACAACAGCAGCTGCACAACTGCCGGGTGCAGTTCTACCTCCTTGACTCAAACGGCCACTGATTTGGGTACAGAAAAAGCTCCACCCATATCCATCATCCAGTTACCAACTGTTGCCCTCCAGACATCCTCACCAAGATGGTGATGGAACTTGATGCTCCACCAGCATCATGGAAGAAGTCAGAAGTGATATTTCAATCAGAGTTGGGCAGGCTGGCCCCTATGTCTTTGGATAAAGGAACATCCTTTGTGCAACCACCCTCTGATCCATGGCTAGACAGGGTTTTTTTTTTTTTTTTTTTTTTAAAGATTCATTCTAAACATTTTCTGTGACTCAGTAATGACAGCCCACAATATGCATGCACAGACAAGATGTGGGGATGTTTTCTCAACAGGGATGACACGTAAGCCCGTGTCAAAATTGTTATTTTCTTTTCACACGCTGGCATTTTGTACATCAAGAAAAATGTCATATTTGTTTTCTTCTTGCTGAAGAAGTCTATGTGGGAAGGCAAAGTTGTGATGGGGGGAGCAGGGGGGAAGGGTATATATGGTAGTGTTGTTTATTTTGGACAGATGCGAAGAAGTATCTCTGAACTTCTGCCAGTGATCAAAGCAGCTGATGATGTAGAACAGATTCATGGGCCGTGTCCTATCAGGCTGTACTTTACCCATCATCCATCATTCCAACCCTAAGCCTCTTTGTGAGTGATGACTGCACCCTAAACTCATAAAATTAATCACCGCTCTGGCTTAGCCAGGTGTCTTGCCTCCAGAAATTATCTCAGTGTGGCAAAAGAGCTGCTGGAATCTGATAGAGCAGCCTTGGAATTTAATTGAAAGTATACTGTCTAGCGATGCAACAATCATTTACATATTGGAGTTTTTTTGGGGGGAGTTTATACTTCTTCCAACTTTGCCCCTGCCCACCCAAATCACATTCTTGGATAAAGCAGTAATTAGAAAATGATGACTTGATTGTTCCATGGCAGAAAGGGATGGGGATTTGGATGTGGAAGGAGTTAAGCTTGGAGAAATTTTGAATAGAGAGATCTTAGTGCTGCTCCCCCTCTTTATTTTCTTTTATATAAAAAAAGCAATCAATTGGCATATCTGGGGCACAGGGTAGAAGTAGCAAAAGCCCAGCTGTTGGTATCAAATAATTACTTATTCTGGAAGAGACAAAATGATTGACATTTTTTTTTAAAGCATATCATTGTAGTTTTAAATTTCATGTTTATTTCTCCCACCCACACCTCACTCCCGAATTTTCAATGTCTTTAATCCAGATTAGCCAGAAAAGCAAACTAGTTATTAAAAATGGAACATCGATGGAGTTGATTACAAACAGCAAATCACTGTAATCAGTTCCTTTTCCAAGTCACAAAAGTATATCTAGATTACCTCTTGACTGTAACGTAACATAATGAGGGATACTTTCACTCTCTCTGTAGTGATACTGTAACTTTTCAAGTTGTTTTTTATTATTATAGTAATAATAAAATATATATTATGTATATTATATAAGGAGGGGGCCCATGCTAGCTCATGCAACGTAAGTGTGGACATGTGTGTGTTTTCAAGTTCCTCTTGACTTAACGGCGATCCCATGAACTCCATATGGTTTTGTTAGGCAGGGAATAATTGGAGGTAGTTCTACCAGTTCCTTTCTCTGAAATATAGCCTAGGTCACCTGTACTCATTGGCTGTCTCCCATCCAAGTACCAACCAGCGCTGACCTTGCTTAGCTTCCAAAATCAAATGGGATCTGGTGCCTTTAGAGTGCTTAGGTCCAGTGTTCTTACCAAGTGATTTAATTGGTCTACTTTACTTGGGACTAACAATTGGTTTTAGGTTTTAAAAAGTAGGCAGCCTATGAAGGTGGGAAAAGTTGTTTAATCCAAAATATAATTCAGATTTAAAATGGATATTCACTTCCTGCATGGAATTCTTTGCTCTGGAATATGTGATGGCCTTCTGGTGATAAGCTAAGACATTGCTTTTCAGTGTGCTTTTCTGCTAACCAACCATCTGATGGGATCACTTGTTGGTGTTTCTTTCTGGCTCTGATGCTTCTGTTTTTGAAATTTGCTGCTTGGCATCTTATTTGTAATGACTATGAACAGCCATGTTACCTACATGTACACGTGAAGGGCTGGAGGAGAGTTTTCCATGAATGACTGAGGATTTGAAACCGATTCTCACTGGTATAAACCCAGCGTTAAAGCCACTATATAACACTTGCTGTCATGGAGAGCAGATACCTTTCCTTTCTATCAGCACAAAGATGTCCAGAACCAGACATAAACGCCCATTTAAAAAAATGTGTGCTACCATCACCCTAAGGGATGATTCAATGATCAGATGCTTTTATATCCAAAGGTAGAGTTTAATTTTGTTGGTAATACATATCAATCCTAAATATTCACTGCTCCTACCTGTTGCTCTTATACTGAAGCATTCTGGATAGAAAAGGACCTCTTTTTCTTTCATAATCAGACTGGAAATCTGAATGATGCTGTCTGTATAGAATAGCTTATGTTCATGTGCAGACCCAACCACACATGTAGTTATTCTTTGTTAAAATAACCTAAACTACAACACTATAATGATTTTCCAACCCGTAAATACAGTATTCAGATGCCTATTTTCAAAAAGAAAGAGAAATCATTAGCCTCCTGGCTCATTCAAATGCCAAAACAACTGCTTCAAACTGGCACAGTTCACTGTGCAGAGGATGCTAACACTCTTGTAGATATTTTGCTTATGACCGGGCCTATATTCAGCTTGGATTCGTATGGGTTAAAGACAATTCACATCAAATTCTGAAGTTCATGATGAATGACATTGTCATTCCTAGCTCGAAGAATTAATTTGCATTTTTAAGGCACCCCATCAATGTCTTGTTTTTGCTCTTGCTAATAAACAGAATGAATGGATAAGTTTCTATTGTACTGAAATGGCCACTGAACTAAAATATCCCATTATTTTTGTGTGCCTTCAAGTTGTTCTCAACTTACGGTGATCTTAAGGCTAACCTTTCATGAGGTTTTCTGGGGCTGAAAGTATGCCACCCAATAGGTTTCCACGGCCAAGAGGAGAACTGAATCCTCTAATGCTAAAGCCCCTAGACCATGCTGTCTGAAATATTTCATAGAACAGACTAAAGATGCATTTGAGGTCAGGAACCCTGATTTTCTGCTACATGCTGTGAAACAGTAGGAAGATCAGGTGAATGACTTGGAAATAATGTTACAAGTAAAGGAGTCAATGTGATGTAGTGGACTAGGATTCTGGAAAACCAAGATTCAGATCCTCAGTCCCTGTGGAAACCCACTTGGGCAAGTCATGCTTGGAGAAAGCCTAAGAAGAAAGCAACAGCAAACTCCATCTGAATAAATCTGGTCAGGTTATCCTAAATTAGGGTCACCTGAAGTGAATTTGAAGGCCCATAGCAGCAGCAGCAACAAAAATTTTTACTGGTACCTACATTTTTTACTCTTGAGTTGGTCTCGCAAATGAATGTGCTGGGCTGTCCAAACACAGATAGACACTGAACCTTCATTGGTGGCAGCTAGGGGAAATGAAAAATGTT